>CAUYPK010078783.1:0-28338 GCA_963574355.1 Loris lydekkerianus | reverse complement strand
TCAATTATTGTAATTGTTTTGGGTATATATTTTTAGTTTTGAAATTTACCAGTGGCTGCTGAATTTTCCACCTTGGCTTATACTCGAGTCACTAAGTTTTCCCAGTTTTTAGGGTAAAATTAAGGGGGTCAGCTTATACTCCGGTCGGCTTATACTCGGGTCGGCTTATACTCGGGTCGGCTTATACTCGAGTATATGCGGTAAGCATTTCAGTGTGTTCTTGGAGAAAAGAGAGAACCAGTCCCATTGAAGTGACTTGAATGTTTATAAAGGAAAATAAAAGAACAATACACGTTCTTTACTCTTGAAAAGTTTATGAATCACCTACATGTCAAAGCAATATCATAATCACAACTAGAGAAGATAATCCATTGTTTTCTTGTGTAAAGTCATTAGCATTCTAACTTATTCATTCATTTGGAAATCACACATTGAAAAGAAAACAATTAGCACCCTCTTTCACATGACTGTGATAAGTCCTCAGGCCTATTCAGGAATATTGAATAATAGGCATGCTGATTTGTTGTTAATGCCTTGTGTATTTTAGAAAAACCATCCTATTTAAATATGAAATTGATTTTTTTCTTTTTACAAAATGAAAATCATTGCTACAGGAGATAGGGAGACAAGCAGGCTGACAAATGCAACAAGGCAGAGCTCCCATTGGGGCACAGGGTCTGTTCACAGGTTCTATTTCTGATGAAGGGAGATTGTAGTCTAAGAGCATGTAGTGAAGGGCTGGATAAGACCCTCCCATCAGAAGCCATCAAAAGGTATTATCTCTTCCCCATTCTCCTGCACTTGTTTCTTTCACGAGTTTTTTTTTTTTTTTTTCTTTTTTCAGTATTCTTTGGATGATCTGTTGTACAACCTAAGAGAAATTAGGCATCTAATAATAGTTTTCTTAAGAGGCAAAAGGAGCACAGTCTAGAATTTGCATTTCACATGTTCCTAATAAGGATTCTTCTTTTAAAACTAGCCCCAAGAATGTATCCTTATTCTTTCAGCAAACTTGCATTGGACACCTATTGTCAGCTCTCAGGACACAAAGATGAGTAAGTCACACCCTTGTTTGCCAATAGCTCATTATCTAGTGAGCCATGAAGGATAAGTCAAACATGAAGATGCCAGCAAGGGCTTATGGGAATTCAGGGCAAGAGGAAATTGAGCCCTGCTAAAGGGACTCAGGGAAGGTTTCATTGGAAGAGGGCAGTTGGAGCTGGACTTTGATAGATAGGTAGGATCTGGGCATGAAGATTTGGGGGAGGCAGACGGGGTAGTCACAGGGTTTAGAAAGCATGTGGTGTGTTAGCTAACAGTGAGAAGTAACTTTTTCTTAGAGTCTGGGAAATTTGGAGAGGTCAGGTTGGTGATGTAAGTTGAAGCTAGATTGGTAAGGGTAGCCTTGACTGTCAGGCTAATGTCTTTTGGACTTTGCATATAGGTAGGGCTAAGACATATCCAGGGAATTAGCTAGGGAGTCTTATGAACAGATATTTACAGCTTATTTTGGCAAGAAACATGAAATAAATACATAAATGGTTTAAAAGCACAGAGGAGGGAGCCACTAAGTTGCCAAGGTGTGAATGCTGGGGGATGGTCAAGGAATGTTTTGTGAAAGTGATTATGTTCAGTTGAGTCTTGAAGTATGGATATGGGTTCTACATTGGATGAGTTGAGGAAGAGCATTTTCTAGGCAGAAGGACTTGCACCTGAAAGTCCCAGAGGTCTGTAAGACCAGATCATGCTGGGATAATTTCTTTGGTATAGGGAGTGCATGTATCTGGGAAGTAGTACCAAGAGACCAAGCTAGGAAGAAGTCAGGGACCAGATCCCAGCAAATTCCAGCCAGGTAGGCCTGGCTAAGCAGTTTCGAATTTAATAGTCATATGCAGGAAAGAGGTATGGGTGCTTTAGAAACATCAGTGTAGTAGTGGTGAGGAGAATGCATTAGCACAAATGAGGAAAATTTAGCTTGGAGAGGGAGTGATGCTAATGGGGCTAAAACATGTCAACAAACAGCGTTTGGTAGGCTTAGAATCTGGGAAAGATAGAGAATAGAATGAAGAGATTTGATTATTGCTGTTGTTTTAACAATATATCTCTTCATTCACAGGAAATCTTGCATAGACTCCAATAAAGATAAGGGCCAAGCTACATGTGGCTCAGGTGGGAAAGGGGCCTGGATCTGTATCTGCCTGTTCCCCCCAAATTCTTCTATTTGGTGGTGGCTCTTGAGTTATCTCTTTGAAGTCATAGAGTTCCACAAATGGCAGTTGGAAAGCTACTATTCTGAAAAGATTTGTGTACTCCACCAAGAACCCAGGCCATTGCCCTCCATGCTGGCAGGAGATGGAAATTCGCCTTCTGTTGGCATGGCTGGGCACTGAGAAGGCAGGCTTGTCTGGGGACAATCAGCTTGGTCTCTTTTAGAGCATCTCACCAATCCTGGTGGCTCACTGGTAATGTATCTGGAGTGTTATTTGATATCTAGGGATGTTCCAAGGCATTCTGGACAAATGCTTGTAGTCCATTCAGGCTGAGTTCATTAAAGGTATTCTTGGGTTCTAGGAAGAAAGCAGGGGTTAAAAGTGGTACCTAGAACATAGGTAAGCAGGGCGAGCAGGAAGCAGGCAGCTGGTGGTGAGGAACTGTATCCTTTCAGAAGGGTTGTCTTATGTTCCAGTGCTGGATATTTGAGACAACAGTATGAGTCGGTGGTGAAAAGCAAGAGAGAACTAAGGAGTTGGAGTTGGAGTCAAGTGTCTGCCTAACCCTTGTGAGGGGTGTGACCTTATGGAGACTTAGGTTCATTATCTATCAAACATAAATCATAGTAGTATCTCCTTTAGCGGTTTTTAAATGATTAAAGGAGATAATTTGTCTAAAGTACTTAACACAGTGCCTGTCATGTATTAAGTGTTGGATACATTTTGACTTTTAGTATTTTTTATTTACTATCAGAAGATTTTCTACTCAAGTACAGAAGTGGCTTCAGGCTTCTTATCTTGAGAAACTTCTCTTTAGTAAGAAAGAATGCCTCTGAGTTCAACGATATGAGCAATCTTTAGTTTTAATTATGTCCTGTAACTAAATATTTGAGGAATTAACTCTAGGGCTGGCTTTAAAAATTAGTAGGAAATATTTCAGATATAAAAATTGTATAATGAATAATCTAGTGAATACTCATGGACCCACCACTTAACTTATTAGTAATGCAGTTAAAGCCCCTTGTGTATCTCTCGCTGATCATATTCCCTTCCCTCCTGCCAAGAGGGGATCAGGATTCTGAAGTTGGCATGAATCACTTGCATGTTTTGATGCTGATATTGCATTTGGAGTTATGTAGAAGAAACATATCATTTTATTTTCATTATTTTAACTTTGTGTAGAAGGTCTCTTACTATATTTACTCTTCTACACCTCTCTTTTTAGCCCTTCAACCTTTACCTAACATAGATATTAATACTGTGTATACAAGTAAACTGTTGTGTACTATACATAAAGTAGGGAAATAAGAAAAAAAGTTGCTTATTATGGAGAACACTTATATTTTTATTATAAAATAATATATATTTAAATAGTAAGTACGTTTGGAATTTACTTTTTAAAGGATCTAGACAGAAAGAAAGCCAGTTTTGGGAATTCGATATGCCTACAGGTCACCCATAACCTGGCCTTTATTAAACCCTGATTTCATGGTTTTATTGATGAAACTTCCACAATTCAGTTTAAACAACACTTACTTGGATTTAGAGAGTTGGAATCTTGACTGATAATTATGAAACTGTCATGAAAAATAGTTCAGTTCACAAAGGTCTTAAATGAAACAGCAGGCATCTTTATGCCATGCTCTCACATTTATTCATTTAAGCATTAAATAGTATCCTAGTTTTCATTTTGAACACCACAGTCTTGTATTTGTCAAGTATGATGTCTTCTCTTTAAGTAAAATGGTATGGTTGTGGAAAGATTTGTATTTGGAGCTTATATTCTGGTAAAGTTGCACTATTATAGTTTGTGCATTATTATTCTAGGGCACTTACACTTTAATGTTTGAAAGGGGTCCTATGCTTTCTTTTAAAAAAAAGCACTTTATGGCATGTATACTTTCACATTGTCCCAGATTTTTTGCTAAGAGAAATTTGTCTGACTTAGTGGGCTGATGAATATGCCACAATTATCTTCTAGATCAAACTTGTGGTTTATCAGTGCAGGTACCACTTTTCCATTCTGAAATTCCTTGCTGGTAGTCCAGAGACAGTGGTGATGGAAATCTTTATCATTATGTATTGTTCATGAAAGATTGGGGTCACTTGGGGTTTTGACATCTTGCCATGTATTTAATGTGTTGGCATTGCTGGATGCAACTCATCTGGCACAGTGTTACTACCACATCCCTGGGTGAGATGTCCTCATTTTCAGGAGTTGCCAATATTTATATCTCAGATATTAGAAATAGAAAATTATGCAGGGTGAGCTGAGATGATTATCATTGAGAGTCTCCATTTTTCTCCATAGTACACAAACAGAGTCTCCATTTTTCTTTAATGTAATGTTGACATATTGGTTTGGGGTGTGCATGCATGTGTGTGTACAAGTGTGCCTGTAATTGCTGACAACTAGACTGTTGGTTATCTTTATCTCTGTAATTAAAATATATTTTGTCTTGATGTTTATATTAAGTCTGCCATTTCCTCTTATACATTTATTGACTGTTCCTATATTTTGGCTACTATGCCAAGTACAGCCTATGTGAAGATTACTTTACTCTTTTTAAAAATTAAATCATAGCTATGTACATTAATGCAATCATGGAGTACAATGTGGTGGTTTTATATACAATTTGAAATGTTTTCATCAAACTGGTTAACATACTCTTCACAGCATTTTCTTCCTTATTGTGTTAAGACATTTATATTCTACATTTAGTAAATTCCTCACGTACCCTTGTAAGATGCACCCTAGGTGTGGTCCCACCAATTACCCTCCCTCCACCCATCCTCCCCCCTTCCCTCCCCCTCTCTCCTCCCCCTCTCCCCTCCCCCATGTTCTTGGGCTATAATTGGGTTATAGCTTTCATATGAAAGCTATAAATTGGTTTCATAGTAGGGCTGAGTACATTGGATACTTTTTCTTCCATTCTTGAGATACTTTGCTAAGAATATGTTCCAGCTCCATCCTTGTAAACATGAAAGAGGTGAAGTCTCCATCTTTCAAGATTACTTTACTCTTGAAGAACTCACAGTCCAGTGAAAGAGATAGTATACTTTGGCAGGTGCTTCAGTTGACTTATTCAGAACATATTAGAAAAATACACAATGAAGGATATATTAATTTAGATAAGATAATAGCTCAATAGGCTTCTCAGAGGGATGACATTTGACATTTAGTGGATAAGTAGGAGTTTGCAAAATTAAAATGCAGAGGGAATATCATCTGCAAAGGCAAAGAAGTATGAAAGAGGATGATAAGTTTGGCAAGTATGTGTGAGTAAGAGGCTGGGTCAAATCATGAAGGATCTCATGTATCACGATAAAGAACTTAGATCTTGGGCGGCGCCTGTAGCTCAGTGGGTAGGGTGCTGGCCCCATATACTGAGGGTGGCGGGTTCAAACTCAGCCCTGGCCAAACTGCAACAACAACAAAAAATAGCCGGGTGTTGTGGCGGGCGCCTATAGTCCCAGCTATAGGCACCCTCAGCCTCCCAGGAGGCTGAGGCAAGAGAATTGCCTAAGCCCAGGAATTGGAGGTTGCTGTGAGCAGTGTGATGCCATGACAATCTACCAAAGGCAATAAAGTGATACTCTGTCTCTGCAAAACAAACAAACAAACAAACAAACAAAAAAGAACTTATATCTTATCTCTTAGATAATGGAGAATTGATAGAGAGTTTTATGGGGAAGTAAAATATTCAGAATAGGTTTTAGGAGGAGTGTTTTAGTTCAGTTTGTGTTATGTAACAGAATACCACAGAATGAACAATTTATAAAGAAACTAGATTTATTTCACTTGTGGTTCTAGAGGCTGGAAAGTCCAAGGGCATGGAACCTGGTGCCTGGATCTTTTAGGCCTTCATAACCTCAATACCTCCCATTAGGCCTCACATCCCAACACTGTTACATTGAGGATTGCATTTCAACATGAGTTTTGAAGGGGGTTTTCAGACTATAGCATTCTTTGCCAGAACCCCCTCAAAACTCATGTCCTTCTCATATACAGCATGCACTCATTCCATTCCAGTAGCCTTAAAGCCATAACTAGTTCTAGCACCAACTCAAAAGTCCAGAGTCCCCATTAATCCATTAATCCATTCATGAAGGCAGAGAAATTAAGTTTACAACACATAAACTTTTTTGGTGACACATATCAAAGGGTTCTCTGGTAGCAGCTTGGAGGAACTATAACCAAGATAGTGGTGGGGCCCATTATGATCTGGTCTAGTGCAAAGAGCCTGGAAATAAATCAGAAAGCCCTCTATTATTTACTAGCTGTGTAACCTTAAGCAAATATGTAACTTCTCTGAATTTCAGTTTGCTCATTAGTGAAATTAAAATGACTATTTCTACATTGAGGGGTAGAGGATTGTGAGGATTAAATAATTATAATAACAACAACAACAACAACATCTGGCATGTGATGTGTCCAATGCAACATATTGCAGCAGTTGCTTCCTATTTTCTTCTCATATTGGCACTTCTGCCCTTCTAATGTTTCCTAGAATAGTCTATTTTGCTCTTAGATTTTCCCAGAAGTCACTGTCTGGGTCTTATTTTCTTCAGAAATTGTTGGTGTTTATTTAGTTAGCTTTTCTGTCCTTATTTCAACTTGACATGTAGCAGTGGCATAAGAACCTGGTACTTTTTTGTTACCTTCATTTATTGGGGCCCATAAAGCTCAAAGGTGTTGTCTTGTGGATTGCAGTGTACATTGTTTCACTTTAAATGTTAAGTATGTTCTTCCTGAAGGTGTGTAATAATATGTGCAGGAAAGAAATTTGTTTGATGGCCCTGTTTATCTTGCAACATGCTGAATTTAATTAGAAATTGATGTCCCACTACTTCCAAACTATAGCCACTTTTCAGAAGATACAATCATTTACCTGATATAAAGGCTCTATATGTTTCATTTCAGTACTCCTTTTATTGAGTGTCTGTGATATCTAAGCCTTTGGGTTAAGTAACAAGTTGAGAGTTGATTCTGACCTGATCTCTGTCTTCCCAGTGCTTTCTTTCCAATAGAGTAGAGATGCTTGTAAACTGCTGACCATGTGATGTGATTGAAAGTGGAATTGAATGAGTGATAAATTAACAAGCAAGCAAGCCAGCAAATAACTTGCTGAAGGAAGCGAAAGGGGGCGGGGGGCATTTATCAGGACGGGATCAGAGAAGTGTATCTGGAGGAGGTGGCTTTTGACCTGAACCTTTAAATTTGAATGAGAGATCTAAAGGTAGAGGATGGCAAGGAAAATAGCTTCATTCCAGGCAGAAACAAGCATGTGAGTAAAGACATGACGTGTAGCTCAGGAAGAGCAAGTTGTTCATTGAGGGTGGAAGGTAGATGCATTTGGGGATGAGTCCAAATAAACTGGGAAGGATCTTGGATGGTCTTGACTGAATGTACCTGACATTAGGAATCATAGACATTATTTACAGAACATTTTATTGTGTTTTCATTGAAGGCTCATGGTAGGAAACCTGGAAAGCATAGGTACTTACAAAAAAGATGGCATCATTTACCCAGGGGGAAAACTACTCAAGTTTTTGGTGAATGTCTTTTTAGTGTTTAATCTGTTCAGTGGGAATCATACATGCTTGTAGCCATTCTCATTACATTTTTCACCTATCTTATTGTGAACATTTTTTGATGTGATTAAAACACCCTTCAAAGATCACTTGTAATGGCTACATAGAATTCTATTGTATGAGTATAATATGTGGTATATTTTGCTCTTTCTATGAAGGCTGTAATGCATGACCTTACTAAAAATATGTTTGCCTATATTGCCACTGAACATTTTTGAGGAAGAGGAATGGCATGTTCTCACCTCAATTTTAGGAGGATCATTTTTGGGGCATTACAAAAAATATATTAAAGAGATGAGAGATTTGAAACAAGGAGAAATGATAGTTGTTCGAATATTCCATGAGTGTAGGTCAGAGAAGATGAGCTGTAAATCAGGTAGGTAGCAGTGAGAATGGGGGGAGAGGTGACAAATGAGATGGACTCTAGGCAGGAAAATAAACAGAAATTAGGGGCCATTGTTTGGCAAAGTGTAGCATCAACATTGCCATTTCGTAAAAAATGGTTTAGGGTCTAGCCACACCCTCCATGGTAGAGTTCCTGAACAAGAATCTCTTGAAGTGGGCCCTTATTTGTATGAGGTTCCCTGATTATCCTTGTGCATACTAATATTTGAGAACCACTTAGGCCTGTGGGCATTAAGGTTTAGGGTCTTAGTTTTCTGCTTGCCGTTTGATAGAGACCACCCTCAGTTCCTTACCACACATGCCTTCCCAAGGCCAGTAAGGGAGAGAGCTCTTAGCAAGATAGACATTACATTCTGATGCAGTGTCATCATGTGCACAGAAGCACAGCCATCCTTTCACCTTTGCAATGTCCTATTGGTTAGAAGCAAGTTATACTCAAGGGAAGGGGGTTAGACATGAGTACCAGGAGGTGGGGCTCATAGAGGTCACCATAGAGCCTATACCCCCATAAAATGTGAGGGGATGGGGGAATGGCGAATTCAGTTTTTTGCATGTGACATTTAAGATACTTGTGGGTAAAGGTGGATTGATCATGAATCTAAAGAAACTTCAGGTGATTTATTTGCCTTCATTAGAGAAGACTCTGCTGTCTAGAGTTCACCCTGATAAACAGCCGTCAGATGTAGCTTGCATATGTCTGGCCTACGACCTGTTCCAGGATGTGGTCATTAGCAGTGTTAATCCTTAAGCCATTATCTCTAGTACTTTCAGAAGAGTGGAGAGGACTAGTTCCAGAAGAATGCTTTTGTATTTGGTCCAGTGTTCTTCAGAAGCCCATGTAAAGTAAAGAGGAGAAAATTGACGTCTCAGGCAAGCATTTGCGATGTCCATCTGTGATCCAATAAGCATCTTCATCTCCGGGGTGAACATGCTTCTGAAGACTCCTGGGGCTTGGCTCCTGTGTTGTGGAAGATCCTTTGAACATTTCTGCCTTTCTTTCTGTCGCTAGGACCTTATGAGTTCCCACCTCAGCACAGTGAGTCAGGGAGATGATAGCTGCAGCCTCCTAAAGATAACTCATGGGGAACAACCTAAAAAGTCAAAGAAATTGTATCCTTCCACCTCCTGCCATCTGAGTGCTGGGGGAAGTCTTTGTCTACAGTGTGGGCTTGAGGAGTGTTCCTTCTAGTGGGTGCCTGTGGGCCACCACTGACCTGGGAAGGCCTATAGAGAGACAGGGCTGACTAGACTTTAGAATAGCTTCAGCACTGGGTTCTACTTATGCAAGTCCTGGAGCCTGAGGTTGTGGGGGTGCTGTCGATGCTTTAGGTACTAACTGTGCACATTTGGTATTAGCTGTAGACTAAATGATTAGTGTGGCCTGTGATATTAGCTGTAGACTAAATGATTAGTGTGGCCTATTTTCGCAAGTGTGTGCATTACCGTTGGTTAAGAAATAGGCTCTGGAACCAGACTGCTTTGTTTGAGATGCTCCATCTAGAACATAGAAGCTATGCACCATGTATGATGCTACTAGACAAATTGCTTAACTTCTCTAAGCTTCGACTTCCTTATGTGGAAAAGGAACATAACGATAGTTTGTATCTCAGAATTGTGTCTGGCTTACATTAGATATTTCAGAAAAGTGCTTAAAACAGTGCCTGGTACAAAGTAAGTGCTGTATGTATTACATTTTATTGTTATTAATATACAGATTGAAAGAACTACTCAATGTATGGTAGTTGGTGGTGGTTCAGTGTTTTCCCAGTCAAAAGATACTGAATGTACAACTGCTGTTATGTTCCTTAAATGAGTGCAGAGCTGGGGACAGAGCCCAGGGCTCTTGACTGTACTTGCCACATCATTTGTGCTTTTGCAGACTGTACTTTTTGTCTCTTAAAGCCTTTACTTAATACTAGCAATTGTACCTTTTGTTATTGTTGTTATTCAGGGCTTGTTGTTATTTAGTAGCTACATTTTGAAATTGGGGACCTCTCTGTTAACAAGTAATACTTTTCTGGGCACATGTCTCTCAGTTAATATTCCCAGAAAAGCTGTTGTTCAAAATTGTTTTCTTCCATGGTCATGTTATGGATCCATCAGCCCTTTCTTAAGACAATTGATATGTTGTCCTGAATACCTCCCTGTTACTGAGTTGGAGTTGGTAAATACATCACTTCGTTGATGCTTTTAAAATAATGAGTTATGGCATGCTTTGTGATCAGCACAAAATGTTCTGAAAAGAAAAATCCCATGACAACTCTCAAAAGGGCTATTTTTGGTCCCCTTTGCCCCCTGCACATACACTCACTTTCTGTATAGCCAGAACTTCATCTTGCCAGCAGTTGTCATAGGAAGTCATCTCACTGACAGGACCCGTGTACATACCTACAAGGGTTAGTCAAGAGATGTTAGATCCTAGGTAAAATGAGAAGACATTTTCTGTGTTTGTCTTTTCTTGAGATGGTACCTGTGTTAGTTTCCCAGGACTGCTGTCACAAATGACCACAAATGTAGTGCCTTGAAACAACAGAAATTTATTGTATCATAGTTCTGCAGGCTACAAGTCTAAAATTCAAGGTATTGGTAGGCCATGCTCCCTTTGAAGCCTCCACAGGAGAATGTTTTTTTAACTCTTCCAGCTTTTAGTGGTTGCTGACAATCCTTGGCATTACAATCTCTGCCTCTGTCTTCTCAGGGCCTCTGGCGTGTGTGTGTGTGTGTGTGTGTGTGTGTGTGTGTGTGTGTATCTCCCTTTGTCTTTGTTCAGATTTCCCTCTACTTATAAGGATGCTAGTTGTTGGATTAGGGCCCAGCCTAGTCCACGATAACTTCATCTTGATCCTATCTTCAGAGAACTTATTTCTAAATAAAGTCACATTCACAGGTACTCAGGGGTTAGCATTTGAAGACAGTTTTTGGAGGGCATACTTTAGCACACAGTAGTAGCTACTTTCCTTTCTTTCTTATCTTCCCTACTTATATTTAAAGGAAAGGAAAACTATCCACCCAGTGGCACAGTAATAACTTCATTTCTACACATTAAAAGTCATAGGATGTTAGTGTGATAGTAAAAACCTACGAGAACTTATAGTCCATCTCCCTTATTTAACTGACCGAGGCCTGGTGGGAGGAAGGTACTTGGCTAAATTCAGAAATCTGGTCAGATTCCTCAGGTATCATGACTCTCAGGTCTGGAATTTTTTTTTGTGTGTGTGTGTGTATTCTTTCTTCATAAAGATGTTGGAAGTTGTGGCTTTAAAACCACATGGCAGTAGACACTGAGGCAAATTCCTATAAAAGCAGAAATAGCTGGGAAAGTGGAAGCCAGATTAGACTTGCCAAGATTTGGAATTCTTGGCTGTCTATGGAGAGCGAGTTGACAGCCAAAAGCCCTACCAGGCTCCAAATCTCTTTTTCACTCATTTCAGTACAATCTGATCAATATTTTCATTGAGCTATTAACCCGAACTAGGCTTTAGGAATTCACTGATCTCAGGGGTCCCTGCCCTCATGGAACTCACAGTTTTATGAGAGCTTGAACGGCCATAGACTTCAATTGGCTGCTTATTTTTCTGAGGGCTTTTGGAGAAGTCCGTACGAGGGGCACCCAATTCGAACTGTGGGGAGGCGAGTGGGATTGGGGGGAGAGTCAAAGAGCTGAGACCCCAAAAGATGTGTAGGAATTAGGGAGCAGTGCAAAGGGTTGGTGATGCAGGAGTGTTTCTGATAAAGGGAGGGCTGTGTATGAGGGCTTAGAGGTGAGTGTGCAAGAGAAGTAAGCCCGTGTTTAGCAGAACAGAGAGAAAGAAATTCATTTTGGCTAAAGCACAGTGTATAGGGGCCTTAAGAAGAGCTTCATAAACTTTCTTTCAGAGATTTCATCCCCTTCCCCACGAGGGCAGTGGGAAGTTATTTTAAGGTATCTGGACATTCAGGTTCAGGACCCCAAAATTCCCAATGACAATGAACAGAGCTTTATTCTGAAAAAAGAAGGATCCAGAGTATCTCCATTCTGGGTAGATCCACCTTCCCAGCCTCTTCTCTCACATATATGTTGATTCAAAATTAGCTCTGGCATCCAAGTCCTGGTGGTGGGGTTCCTTTTTGAAGGGCACAGTTTTAGGTTTTAATCTGTGGCCTCTGTTCGCTATGTGTGTGTGCCCACATGGGAGCACTTACTACCGAGTACACACACTGGCTTTGTTTTTGAACTTAATCATCCGGGTAATTGCCCCAGGGCCTCTTTCATCTTTTTGTGATAGTTCACTCTGAGTTTAGTGTTTCTCTGATAACTTCTTGCACATGATTTCAGCTATGATTTCTTCTTGATGATCTGATCCTGTATGTTTTCCATCTTCAGGGGGTTTCTCAAATTCAATTTCTAGAGGCACCCTTTTGTTACCTAACCCTGTATTACAGTTAGTTCGTGTTCAGGCAATGGAGATAAGTTTATCTTAGTGATTCTCAAGCCTTTTTATTTTTCATTATTCCTTCCATAAAGAGTCCTTTCAGACATTTTTCTTGAATTGTTTCCCATGATATTTTATTACCAGAGATATGCTGTCTATTTATATGTTCTATATATATCTGTGCTTTATATAGAATAAGGATAAGTATAAAGGCTTACTTACTTTTTAAATGATATGCAGGATTAAGAATAACTAACATTTGAAATTAAAAGTTCAAAAGCTATTAACAATTAACTTTGTGTGTATTTGCTGAATATTTAAGTGTAAAAATCGCAATGTATCAATTACTTGTACAAATTACCAATTTATAGAAATATATAATAATTACAGTGCAATCAAATGTGTAAAAAATCACTTAAACCTGCTATTTTCCACCAAAAGTAATATAATTAAAAATTAAATTAACTTTTCAAATTTTTTGCTCAACCTAATGTTTCATTATTGCTTAATACCGGAAAGTTACTTCTAATTTACTTAGTGCCAGATACTTATTCAGATCTGCTGATAATTTTTCTTTGCATTTTCCATAATTAATGATGAGTTGTAAAATGTTTTTAGAATTCAATAATAAAATTTAAACTGAGGATCCAAATATAAACAACATTGACAAGGGCAGCTACTGGCTACATCTTGCTATGAAACTTCTAGAATGAGAAATCAATTGAGAGAAAGTCTCCAATCACACCCATCTATTCACTATAGTTCCCTAAGCACTGATATTACATATGTTTTGTGTGTTTTCTATAAACTCAGTGTTACTGCTGCTAGTGGGATACCCAAGAAGACCCAATAAGAGAAATGAAATAATAATCTGTAACATTTTGTTTGGTAGGGTCGAGCTTTGGAGGACCACAAAACCGTTGTAATGTGTAAGATTTTTTTGTTTTACTTCCCTCCTTAAGAACCAATTTCTATCCACTGGAGACTATCTTGACCCTGTTGAGAATTATTTATCTGATTTTGTCCTATCTAGTCTGCCAGCTTTGTGTAGGCTTTGGCTATTTCTATTGTGTTCTTATTGTTGGCATCTAGCACAGTGCCTGGTACACAGAAAGAGCTCAGTAAATATTTATGGATAGAATAGAGAGAAGGTACTGCAGGTGGGCTTTGACCATGTAACGGGTTAGATGAGTGCTGGATACAACCAGAAAAATGCACTATTTGATATAAATCTCAAGCCACCACCTCCAAATAAAGCCCTCTCTTTAATACCACCTCATCTCCTTAGCCCCAAAGAGGGAGTCCCTGTTGATAGCTCAGTTTGACAACTTGCCATTTAGATAACAAAACTATTTTAATTAGAAACGTTTGAGTGAGTTTCTTTCTAAGTATCACTCTGAGTTGTTACTAGGGACCTGTAGGCTGGAGTGATAGCAAAGGACACAGAAAAACTTACAAACAGAAGCCCAAGAACTCAAAGACTGATCTCAGACCATCTGGAGAAGGAGAAAGTGATCCTCATACCTCAATAATTGATACTTATTAGGAAAGTTTTAAGTCTCCAATAAAAGATAAGATATGTTCAACAGTATTTACTTAAAGCGAAGTTGTGACTAGTATATTTTAGTGCCTTACTTGGGGGGACTCCTCCTTAAATAAGAGACTACCAAGTTCCAATTTATAAGAAAGGTAACCCACGGAGGATCTGGATTGTTTAGTACATTGTGGACATGTACTTGCTCAAATAATCTTGAGTGTGCTATGCAACAGTGTTTTTAAGAAGTGCTCATTAGCCGGGTGCGGTGGCTCACGCCTATAATCCCAGCACTTGGGAGGCCCAGACAGGTATTTTGCCTGAGCTCACAGATTTGAGACAGCCTGAGAAAAAGTGAGACCCCATGTCAAAAAAAAAAAAAAAAAAAAAAAAGCGGGGTGTTGTGGTGGGCACCTATAGTCCCATCTACTCGGGAGGCTGAGGCAAGAGAATCGCTTAAGCCCAAGAGTTTGGGGTTGCTGGGAGCTCTGACGCCAAGCCCTCTACAGAGGGCAAGTGAGACTCTGTCTCAAACAACAACAAAAAAGAAGTGCTAATTAACTTTTTTGTTAAAGAAATGTAATTACTTGAATGGGAATTTTGACCCAGATACTTAGATGTTGTTCTTAAGACATTTTAAACTGAAACACACTTTTCTTTTACCAAATACACTAGCCAGATATATTATTAGTAGTCCTTGTAAGTGTGAACCCTATCAATTTAGCATTTGTGAAAAGTGGGTTCCCATGTCCATTTAACAAAGTATTCTCAATGTAACTTGACATAGGTCTCTCCTTTGATGTCAATTCTGTGTTTCTAATTTAATTTTTAAATGCTTACTCTAATGTATTACAATAGTATGTCTTATGTAGGTAGGTCTAAAAATGAAGAATCTTTGAAATGGTGCAAATTAATGATGTGTAAAGTATCACAATTTGAAAAAAGCAGTGTGAGCATCTTGAAAGAATCAAGGGACAGTACAGAATAAAAGAAAAACAGAGGCAAAGAATCATCAAAGGAAATAATAGGGTTTTGTAAATGCTTCACCAAATCACCAGGACTGACAGCAGAAAAGGTCAAGGCCACTTTAACATTATGGGGTACTAGGTCCAAGTTGCCTTTGAAAAGTGATGATGTTCTGAGTAACTCAAAATTGCACTTAAGATCTGGTATTGGAAATAAAAGGAAATTACAACAGGACGTGGTCTGCCATGGGTTCCCAAATGTGGGTTTTGTTGAACATTCCTGTCCTTTTATTGTTAATGATGGATGTAGAATATATACTGTTTCTGTTTTTTAACAAAGGTTTTTTATGCTTTACTATAATATTTCCTGGATTTTTTGTCTTTAAGCAGTGGCCACTGACATTGGAAAGCCCAGTCACATCACAGAATTCTGGATTAGAGCAGGTTGGGAAGGCATCTTTAATTTTCTCCAGGCATTCTTTCCTTTTTCTTCACTTGAGAAAGCTGGCCTTGATGATTTATTTGTGTAGGCTGCACACAACAAACGTTCTCTCACTGGGAATTTCTATCCCTGTCACTAAGAAATTTTAGCATTGAATTATAGTCCCTGAGTGTAAGGAAGCCATTCCTGGATAGCATATGAAGTTCTGCTCTGAATAGGCAGGTGTGTGTTCTGCATGGGACCATGTGGGTGTAGGCTATGGAAACAAGGAACAACGGGACAGAGAAGTCATGAGAGGAGGGCAGAGGCTGAGAAGGAAGAAAGTTCTGAACCAGAGGTATGGTACATTTCCCTTCCGGTTACTCCCACTTTGTTGGTGTCTAAACAGAAAGCTCTTCACAAGCCTAGGTCATTTGTCTGGGAAGGGGCCTCTGCTATTCTTCTGCCTTTGCAGAAAGAAGGGAAGGTGTTCACATGAGCCAGCCACCTACTGTATATCAGGCGCCTTCGCACGTGCTCTGTGTACTGGGCTGAATATGATCTCCTCTCAATTCATGTGTACCCTGAACTTTCGAATGTTACTTTATTTGGAATAGGATTTTTGCAGTTAGAATCAATTGAAGACGAGGTTATACTGAATTTGGGCAGGCCCTAAATCCAGTGAATGGCGCCTTTATGAGGAGAAAGAGATTTGGAGACATATAGAGATATACAGGACCATGTGAAGATGGAGGCAGAGATGGGAGTGATGCAGCTACAAACCAAGCAAGGCCACGGATTGGTGGTAATGACCAGAAACTAGAAGAAGCTAGAAGAGCCTTCAGAGGAAGCATGTCTCTGCTGCTGACATCTTGATTTTGGACTGCTGTCTTCCAGAATGGTGAGAGAATGTATTTTCATTGTTTTAAGCCACCCAATTGTGGGATGTTTTTATGGAAAGCCTAGGAAACTAATGTACTCTATTAATAAGAATGGGTGACAACTCTGGCAGGTGGATACTCTTAGATATCTTTTGTGTGTGACGCTCTGACTGAGGAATCCTGCTTCACTAGAAGGTATTCGGTGAGCACTTGCAGTTGTGTGTGGTGGGAGAGTTAGTTCTGGAGAAGATGCATTTTTCCAGTAGGCCCTGGAACACTAGGCTGCTTGCCCAGGGCTGGATTCATCTGCTCATGGGTGTTTTGATCCCCCTTTTTGGTGGCTTTTCTTGATTCAACAAGATTAACAAGAGTTAAAACATTCTGAGGAAATTCAGATTGAGGTGTGTTCCACCTGCTCTCACCTGATTCTTTCCTGACTCACTAAAGGCAAGGCAACAGAAACATAATTTTTTAGGGATGGTGTCATTCAGTGTGGAGTTTAAGGGATTTCTCCAAGTGGAGAAGGGAGAAAGGCAGAGAGTGGAAGCCTCAGTGGGAAAAGGCATTTCAGACAGGTCAAGGGATGAGACCCAAGGTACAGAGAAGGACTGGGGCTCTTATATCTGGGCATGACTGTTAGTAACTCACAGCTCAGTATAGGCTGTGGGACTTGAGTGGGAGTGGAGATAGAGGAGGAAGATAGGGAGGTTGAGGCTATGATGAGTAGTATTACTTTTAAAAAACGTTTTTCTATTTTTTAATTTTTTAAATTAGATCATAACTGTACACATTACTGCATTTATGAAATACAATATGATGATTTTATATACAATTTGGAATGTTTTCATCAAACTGGTGAACATAGCATTCACATTACTTATTTAATTGTTGTGTTTAGACATTTATACTCTACTCTTAATCTATTTGACATGTACCCTTCTAATATGCACAGTAGGTGAGGTCCCACCGATTACCCTTCCTCCACCCATTCACTCCTCCCCTCCCCCTCCTCTTTTATCCTTCTTTCTGGGCTGTAATTAGGTTATAGCTTTCATATGAAAGAGTGGGTGATTATATATTTGTTTCATAATAGTATTGAGCACATTGGATATTTTTTTCCATTCTTGAGATACTTTACTAAGAAGAATATGTTCTAGCTCCATCCATGTAAACATAAAAGAGGTGAAGTCTCTGTCTTTTTAATGGCTGCATAATATTCCATGGTGTACATATACCACAATTTGTTAATCCATTCATGAGTCAATGGGCACTTGGGCTGCTTCCATGACTTTTTTTCTATTTTTAATACCTTTATTGGACACTAAATGACATACAACAAACAGCATATAATTAAAGTGTATAAATTGATACATGTTGACATTTGTATGTACCAGAAAACCATCACCATAATCAAGATAATGAACTTATCCATCACTCCACTCAGTCTCTCCCACCTCTCTGACTCTGATGCCTGTGCTTTCATCCCTAGGAAGGCATTTAGATCCCTTTGAGTAGGTCTGTACCATTTTACCTTTTTAACTAACATATCTATCTAAGACTGGAGTTTCTTTCTATACTTCAGTTAAAACAGCCTATTACAAGTCAAACATAGGAACAGACATGAGAATCCAGCTGTCCTCCATTAAGCCAGACGTTAATGACATTTGCAAAAATATAAAACAATGCTGCTCTTACCTACATTGTTGGTTGTTTTGGAAAATATGATATTGTAGTTATTTTACCTAAGGATGTTATTTATGTTACCATGTAATTATAGTACTTATTTGAAGATGCAGTTGGTTTATTATTATTAATTTAAATTGTACTGATACTTGAATATTTTTAAAATATTAGTTTTTATCCATAACTCAGTCAATATTGACAGATATAGCCACTATAAATATTCTTTGGAATGCTCACCGTTTTCTTTTTCAAGAAATCATCCTTTTTGTCCTGGTACATCTCAATTATTTTTAAGATCCTGAGATTAAAAAGTTTCAGGATTGTTGCTATATAGGCCTCCTTTGATGCCATGGTAATATTTGGGGGAATTTCTTTCCCTAAATAGTAGGGACCCATTGAAGATGTTTTCAACAGAGGAGTGACAGGATCTGGCTTGATCTTAGAAGGAGGCTTCTGGCAGCATAAGGATGAAGGAAGATTGTGTAGGGAGACTGGGAAGGAGACCATTGCAGGAGTCCATCCAGGCAAGGGAGATGAGTGCCTGACCTCAGGGTGTGGCAGTGGGGACTGGAGAGAAGCCATCTGGCTTGAGGGTGATCAAGACAGGTGGTACAGTGTCAGTATTTGGTTTCTCACAGGATGTGGATATGAAGTGGGTCCCCTAAAAGGGGGGTTTGTGGGGAGGGGTTATGATGGAAGCAGCTTCTTTCCTCCAGGTTTTCTGGCTGAGCTATGGCAGAATGCCATCAGAGGTAGTGGAGAAGAGCTAGCAAGGGCAGGACTGGATTGCAAGTCAGAGTCCCTTCCATGGAAGCCAGGGGTGGTTCAGGCTTCTCCACTCAATGGGCAGATGGTGCATAGAGTGAAACTGTGGTGAGGGCTGCAGCTCAATGATGGGCCCCTCTCAGGCCTGGAGCTAGCAGAAAAGGCAGGAAGGAAGGGAGCACTTCACTCTGCCAAGAGTACCTTTCCTTGATTTCGGTGTATGTAGGTTTCAGCTATTGTGTTGGTGGTTTGCAGATTTGAAAACAAGCTATTGGCAGACATGGGGAAGGGAAGTATGGAAGCAGGAAGGGACTTACAGAAACACTTGGGGTGCGGGTGCATATCATGGAAGCAAGAGGAGAGAGGCAGTCCTTTGAACTTGAGACCATATTAGAAGGCAATTCAGAGAATTAGAGAGCTTGATTTATATGATCACCTAGTATGAAAGGTCAGTGAGTGTGGAAGTCCTTTGAGATGAGATTTTGATGCAGTCTCAATTTGAGCTCAGAGGCTCCAGCCCTGGTCTGGGATAGCCTTGTGTTGGAAGACGCCTTGGAGGGAAGCAGCTAGCACTCAGAAGAGCATCTCCTTATATAGATTAGTTTGCCTTCAAGTATAGAGAAAATCTGGGGACAAGCAGGTCAAAGGTCCAAGCTGGGGTGAATAGGGGTCACCTTCCTTAACTGAGCAGTCAGGCCTTCCATAAAGAACCTCTCTTGCAGCGAAGTCCATAGCCTGAGGATGCCAGAAACACTCAATTCCTTTTGAATTGTAATTTGAATACTAGTAATCCCAAATTAATGTCCATTCAGATGGAACCAGGAAGTGCCATTTTGTATTTGTTAACATTTGCCACTTAGGCCCGTGTTGTAACTGCTGTGTGATGCCCATTCATTTTCACAAAGCATGGAACATTTGAAAATGACCCTGGGAACCCTGTTGGTGATTGCAGAAGCACTGGGGCTTTTCTCAGCTAGTAGGACTATTAACATAGGCTTGAGTAACATGAAATCCAAAATACAGCTCGTCAAATACGTTCCCAAACATAAATGAATTAGAGACCTCTGGCTCCGCTTTCAAACTCTTTATGGCACGATTTGCAAAGGAAGGATGTTTTCCTGTTGCCTTCTTAGTCTCATGGGTTCCTTGAATTGTTTATCCTGCCTATCAAACTTAGAGAAAATGTTGTGTTTGCGTTGCTAAGCCCTATCTATGACAGTGTATTATTACAACATTTTGTTTTTGAATGGCCTTCCATGGTTCTAGAAATGCCCACTCTTCCTTTCATTGAAACGTCTATCAGGACTTCTTACCAATATTTCTTTGGCTTTTAGCTAATGTTACATATGGATGATGCCAACGCCCAACACAATGAAAATAGGTAACACTTGATGAGTGCTTTTTCTGTAGTTTTTACGTGTCAGTACATTTAATCCTCACAATAGTCTCTGAGAGCGGCATTTTTTTTTCTGTTTTTGGCCAGAGCTGGGCTTGAACCCCCCCCACCCGGTATATGGGGGTGGCGCCCTACTCCTTGAGCCGCAAATGCCACCCAAGAGAGCAGCATTATTTTTACTCCATTATACAATGAGGAAGAAACCATGGCTCGGAGAACTAACACCACTTGCCCCAGGTCCATTCCTTGAAAGAGACCAGGCCAGGAGTTTCCCTTAGACAGGCTGGTACCCAAGTGCTCTTTATTAACATTACATTATACTTCAAAGCCAAAAACCATTTCTTCCCTCAGACTGTTAAGAATTAAAGAGATGTACAATTTAGTGGTCAGTTTTTAAAAATTGTTATTTATTTATTTTACTGTGGGTTAATATGAGGCTATACATGATTATATTACATTATTTTGCATTTATAAGATAAAATCCAAAGTCTGAGTTATAGTTGAGTCCTTCACCCAGGAAGTGTGCCATATGCTCCTACATTGTACCTGATAGGTAGGAAGCAATTGAACCCCTTTCCCTTCTCCCTCCTCCCCACTTCTTGAACTTGTGTTTTTCTCGTATGTGGCTAGCAGCAGGTTTTGAAGAACTATGTACTTAATTAATGTTTAGAGAGAATACTTTATTAATCTCTGGAAGCTTACACTTTGTCTATTTTTATTGTGTGTGATGCCATTTCTGATGTTTTATGTGGTGGTATTTTTATCTTTTTCTTTCTGTGAGCTGTCATTTTTATCCACAGAACCTATAGCTGATTATTTGTGCTATTTTCTCACTTGACAACTACAATATTGACAATAAACATTTCCGTCATTGCTTGCAGTTTAGAAAAAAATGCGATGAGACACATTTATCATAACTCAGTTTTGGAAACGATCTGTCTTCATATTCAGATGACAGATGCTGTTGTAAAGAACCGGTGTTTACAGCACCAACTTAGATGTCACAGAAGGAATGGGATTTTTTCACTTCACCTGTGCTCTCCTCAAGCACAGCGTGTACCTTGAGTGCTTGAGCCCTGCAATATCTTTAGTTGGCCTGACCTCCAGGGCCTTATTTTTCTGGTTCTGAGAATAATCAGTATGTGGATCCCTGTATGTAAAACCCATGACCTTACATTTACAGTCGCAAATGTGATGAGTTCTATTATCAAGCACTTGCTTTTAGCAGTCAGTTGACAAACACTGAGTACCTACTATGTGCCTAGTAAGAACCACAGTACTGAATAGGTTCCATATGCTCTCTACATGAAGTGAAAAACAATTGAAGAGGTAAAGATAAATAAGTTAATAAGGGGAGAAGAAAAGGCAGGAAAGGAGATGCTCTAACCCGAGTGTCTTGGCCAAGAAAGTGTCTTTCCAGCTGTGATGGAAGGGTGTGGAGGGGTCAGTGTGTGAAGAGAGGAGAGGAGTGCATTGCAGGTAGAGAGGTCAGCATGTGTGAAGGCCCATCAGTGGAAGAAACAATAGCCTGATAGAGAAATAGAGATGCCTAGCAGGACTGGAGCAGAGAGTGAGTGGCAGGTAGAGGGAGATGAAGCTGGATTTGAACCCTTTGCTAATAACAATGGGAAGTCATTAAAGGGTTTGAAGCCTAGGATGACTTGATCCAATTTGCATTTACATTTTGCAAAGGTCAATGTAGATATTGTTCATTTCACAAATAATTATTGAACATTTATTATGTTCCATATGTTGCCTTGGGCTCTGGGGATAAGTTGGAGAATAACATAGACAAAATAGTCCTTGCTCTTGAGAAGTTTATATTCTAGTGGGGTGGGGTGGGGACATAGTAACGAACCAATAAATACAAAGCGAATCAGGTGGCGAGGAGTGCTATGAAAGCAGCAAAGGTCCAGGAGTGTGCAGAGAGGAAAGGGTGCTAGCTTATAGACAGATAGATAGTGGTGAGGGAGGGTCTCATGCACAACTAGCATTTTAGCAAAGGCCTGATAGAAGTGAGAGATAGACCTTTTGAGGCAGAGAGAAGAGCAAGCTCAAGGCCCTAAAGAGAGAGAAGAATTGGTATGTTCGAAGTCCAGCAACAAAACAACGTTGCTGGAGTGGAGTGAGCAAGGGAGAGTGGTGAGAGATGAAATTGCTGGGATGGTAGAGACCCACATCAGGGAGAGCCTTGTTGTCCAATGTAAGGATTTTAGTTTGCATGCTGAGTGAGTGGAAAGGCTTTGGAAGAATAATAAACTATGCCTGATGTTGTAACAGGATCAGTCTGATTGCTGTCCACCCCATCTTCCATACCCCCATGCTCTCTGGCTTCTCTGTCGAAATAGACCATAAGAGACAAAGTGGAAATGAGGAGATAGTGACTTGGACTGGGGGCATTGTGTAGAGATGGCAAGATCAGAATGACTTAGTACATAACAGATTTCCAGGAGGGCATGAACAGAAGCAAGGAGACCCCTTAGCAGCCTGTTGCATCAGACCTATGAGGAGACTAAAAGAAAATTAATGTAGTTTTGTACCTGGGGAAGGAAAGTGGGCAGATCACATAGTTAGAACACAGAGCTGACCTGCAGGACTCAGGAATTGCTGATGGGTGAGGTATGGGGCGTGAGGGTCTGGGAGGGATCAAGGATGACTCCTAGGTGTCTTGCTAGAGTGATGACTGGGTGATGTCATTAAATGGGAGCACTAGACACAAAACAGTTTGGTGGTGAGGTGGGTGAAATGACTCCAGTTTGAACTGAGGTTGATTTGAAAAGCCTGTGATATTGAAGAGGGAAAGAAAACAACAGAACATTGAGTTTACAAATCTAGATTTCAGATGCTTGACCCAGGCTGGAGATAGAGATTTAGGGGTTGACCCAGGAGAAACATGCGAATGGGAAGTGAAACCATGGATTATGGATGAGCTTGACTAAGAGTAAGAAGAGAAAAAGGCATGATCCAAGTTGAGGAACACCACTTTTAAAGATTGGGAAGAGTAAAACCAATAAGACATGTAGAAATGGAATGTGTCAAGGGGTGGAAGGAAAATCAGGAAGGTGTGCTTCAGAAAAGTCAAAGGTATGGTGTTTCAAGAAAGGGGAGTTGAAACCAGTGTGATGTAAGTGTTCCTAATTGTATAAGAAATCAGCACGTTGTACCCCATAAATGCATTAATGTATACATGATCTATGTGTTTATGATTTAATAAAAAATAAAAAAGAAAGAAAGAAAGGGGGGTTGTCAACAGCTACCACCATACTCTCTTGCCTCCATGCCTTTGCACACACCGTTCTCAGAACCTAGACTTCTACTCTTCTGTATAGTTCTCTTAAATTGTGCCTTATTTTACCTTGTATGCCTAGCAAATAGTATAGTGCCTAACATGTGTTTCTACCTAGGTATTTGTTGAGTAAGTGAATAAATGGATCTATAATAGACCCATAGAAATGACAAGTCTTACCACATTTAGGTAACCTTTTTCTTTAAGGTACATACATATAGTTTTAAGATGAGTACAAGAAACAACTTTTCAAAATTACTTTTCATTGATCACTATTGTACTATTTGAAAGCCTGAACAGTCTTGGTACCTTTAATTAGCTGCTATCGTCTGTTTAGTCTGCTTTGTTAGTCTATGACAGCGGTTCTCCTGTACTAAAGGCTCGCAGC
The DNA here is from genome assembly GCA_963574355.1 of Loris lydekkerianus. Taxonomy (NCBI): domain Eukaryota; kingdom Metazoa; phylum Chordata; class Mammalia; order Primates; family Lorisidae; genus Loris; species Loris lydekkerianus. The sequence continues at coordinate 4,397 of CAUYPK010078783.1, read as the reverse complement.
ATTAGAAAGGTTGAGAACCACTGGTCTATGAGGAATTTAACACTTTGTTTAATAGGCTTGTTTAAAAATATCTTAACATTTTGTTGGGTTTTGAGTGATCTGCTCATTTGCAGGTAAATGTTTCTGTGTGCATGTGAGGATATATAATCATATGTATTTTGGGGGACTCCTGGACTTTTTATGCAATTCTCTATAGATAGTAAGGCTCTCCCTGTGCCTTTGACTAAAGTGCTTAGCAGTATGATGATGGGTTTATATTAATAAATAACAACTGAGATTTGGCATGGACAAACCCAGGGTTTGGAATCAGAAGACCTGGAAGAAAGTTCACACTCTGTCCCATACGAGCTGTGTGATATTGGCAAGTCATTTGACTTCCTGGAACTTTAGTTTCTTCTGATCAGAAGAGAGAATATCACACCTCTCTGAAAAGGTTACCAGAAGGATTAGATGAGGCCATGCATATGAAAGTGCTTTGTAAACTGGATATCCATGGTCAGGATGTGTGTTGTACAAATCTCAGCCAGAACATTCTGAAGCCTGGGATACATGATCTATACCAAGTCTGTAAGATATGGATGTTTTATTAAGTGAATTTTGGTAGCTGTCTCATGCCCCTGTTCACTTAAGTCTCTATGGAGTGAGCAGTTCATGGGAAAATGACTGATGGGCTGTGGGTCACAGACCTTCTCTTTGAGCCCAGAGTGGGCCTGCTGTGACCAGACTATTTTGTCCTTAGTGTAGAAAGATCCCCTGTGCGGGGAAGGAGGGGCAGAGCGGCTAAATCCTGCTGCCTTGCTTCTTCAACTGGCTTCTACTTCTTTATTGTAATAACTTCTCTAAGGCAGTGAATGCTATGGGTAAAATCTGTGTTTTGGAGTTGAGCAGAAGTGGGTTTGAGTACCACTGGCAACACGTATAGGGTGTTTGGACTTAAGAAATTTACTTAGTCCCTGTAACCCTGTTTGGTCATATGCAATGTTAGGCTAACAAGAATTTCTACCTCGCAGGGCTATTTTGAGGAATTAATAAGATGAAGCACAATTAGCACACCGCCTGATGTACCCAGTAAGTGCTTAATAAATGATGGCTGCTACTGTTATTGCTGATATTGATTACAGTGGGTCCTTTCAACTTTGCATTGAAAGGATAGTTCCTGGTCAATCGTGGGAAAGGGGAGCAAGGGAAATGCCACTCTTTGATCCTTCCTCTGGACACCTCAAGGTCAGTGATTGGACTTTGTTCGTGTCTGCATTTTCAGGACTCGGGCTAGTGCATTGGCCAGAGCAGGCACTGTATACAGCGTAAAGAACTTGAACTGGATATGTAACCATTGCTTTGTAGTGATTTAAAATGTTTGTCCTAAACATACACACAACACCTAGCTCATTAGATGAGTTGCTGACTGGGGTTGGGCCTGTGGTTGCTGTCTCACAAGTTTCGCCAGTGGGTGCTAGGGTTAACAAAGCATTTTGTGAGAAAGATCAGCAGAAGTGAGTTTTCTTCAGCTAGAGCCTGAGGGTTTTAATGCTTTGGTTGTGTCCAGCTCTTCATCCCTAGCCTGCACTGCAAGTGAAATCTTTTGGTGGGCTTCTGTCTGCTTAGCCCTAGTGAGCCCGGCTGTGCATCTGACACACACCTAAGTTCTAAATGACATGGCAATCTGTAACTTCGCAATCACCCAGCTAAGCAGCTGCCTCCAGATAATGGATGGAATCCAAAAGAGGACATCTGCATAAGGGGCCACATGAATGCCACTTGAGGACTTTTGGAAACTTGCTTATATGTGTCCTGCAAGTTCAGTCACTTGTTTGTGTGTTTGCCTAGCCGTGTAGTTTCTGCTGCCCTATTCTACTTGTTCACTGCTTATACAAATATCCTCCCTGAGAATGGGCAATTGTGGTAAAGTGTAAAAGGCATGAGATCTACGTTAGGCAGCCAGAAGAAAAAGTCCTAGCATTGTTATTTTATTGGTTGTGACCCTGAGCATGCCATTTAACCTCTCTGAGCCTGTTTCTCTCTGTCGATAAATAGAAAATAATAATGTTTATTTTACAGGGTGATTGTGAAAAGTCATGGGATAGCACAGGTGAATGGCCTAGCTAAATGTTCGGCATTTATTTTTTTTCCCTTCCCTCCCCTCTCTTCCCCTCCCCTCCCCTTCCCTTCCCTTTTTTTGAGACAGACTTTCACTCTGTGTGCTGAGTAGAATACTCTGGTGCCGTAGCTCACTGCAACCTCAAACTCTTGGGCTCAAGTGATCTCTGACCTTAGCCTTCCAGGTAACTAGGACTACATCTAGTATGCCCAGCTAGTTTTTTAGTAGAGATGGGGTCTTGCTCTTGCTCAGAAGTTTTGGAATGTGCTTGACAAAGTGGCTATGTGACCACGCCCCCCCCCCAAAAAAAAAAAAGTGCTTGGCAATGTCTAATGAGCTTCCCTGATAGATAACATTTCACATGTGTTGTCACCACTCGTTGCTGCAGGGATTAAGCATGTTTCCAGTGACTTTACTGGGAGAGGACCTTTGGAAGCTCGTGTCTGGTTTCTCTTGGAGTTCACCTCATCTTTTTCCCCTTTTGCCAATTTTGCTTCATAATGTTTTTTTGGAATAAATCATGGCTGTGAGTGCAATAATTTGTTGACCCCTGTAAGTTCTTCAAGTGAATCATTAAACCTGGGGGTGGTCTTCAGACCCCTGACATGTGGATGTAGATATAATGGAAGCCATCCTTTGCCCTTCAGGATGCTCACACATTAGATAGTATGCCCAACATGTAAGCACGTAAGTACAGCGCCATGAAGTAAGTTGTGCACAGGTTAGAGCAGCTCTGAGGGGGACATGTACAGTAGTCCTGCAGAGGCTGGGAGAGCTTTTTGGAGGAGTTAACATTTGAGTTGAATCTTTTTTATTTATTTTTTTTTTTGGAGACAGAGTCTAACTATGCCACCCTCAGTAGAGTGTTATGGCATCACAGCTCACAGCAACCTCAAACTCTTGGGCTCAAATTACCCTCTTGCCTCAGCCTCCTTAGTAGCTGGGACTACAGGCGCCCACCTCAATGCCCAGCTATTTTTGTTTTTGTTTTTGTTTTTTTGTTTAGCAGACTCAGGCCGGGTTCCAACCCACTAGCCCTGGTGCATGTCGCTGGTGTCCTAACTGCTGAGCTACGGGTGCCAAGCTTTTGAGTTGAATCTTGAAGGGTAATTAGAGCTTAACTATGTGAAGCTGGAGTAAAAGACATTATAAACCTTTAAAATGTAATGTACTCTTCTAAATTATTTTAGATTTAACTCCTTTCTTTAAAAGTGTTTGCTGACTTTATGCTGATTCATTCATCAAATGTGGATTGATAACTGACTATGTCTTAAACTACTCTATGGTGTCCATTGGGCCCCAAGAGTGAACAAAAATGACCCCTGCTTTCAAGGAGTGTCCAGAAGATTCTGGGCTGAGATGGTTTCCTTTGAGGAAACCAAAACCCAACCATGGGAAACCAAAACCCAACCATGATGTAAGGGGATAAACATGATGATGGAAATACCTAACCTAGTCTGGAGATGGGGTATCAGGTAAAACATTCTGTGAGAGGTGGTGTCTCAGCTGAAGGCCAGGTAAATTTCAACTAGGATGGGGAAAGGCATTCCATAAAGAGGAAATAGCACTTGCAAAGTCCCATTGGCAAGATGTGATGTCTTCTGAGAACAATAAATAGTTCACTGTATCTGGAGAGCAGCAGCTAAGGGAGAGATAAGCAGGAGGTATATTTTGGCAGATAGTAAGATCAAGCTTGAGGAAATATATGAAAATATTAAGTGAGTTATATCGAGGAATGGGAAAGAAATTGGACTGGGACACACAGTACGGTTGTTTGCCCGGAATGAAGATCCAACTGAGGTTGGACAGCATGAATATATAGTAGCCCCAGTCCATATGGTTCCATGACATTTGTTCTGTCATGTTGGTCTGAGGTTAGGGGTTTGGCAGATGGGCAGAAATGGAAGGAAAAGGAGGCAAAGTTAAGAATGTTGACAAAACAGTGATTCAGTCAGGAATCGTAGTATCTAAGATGGAAGGCAGGTTGGTCTGATAGACTTCATGGAGATTTTATAACCTCCTGACTCTTCTACTTTCTACTTAAGAACTGGAAGAGTGAGAATAAAAAGTTGATGAAAACTAGTGCCCAGACAGGAGGCTGCTTGAATTTAAGACTTCAGAGTTGGACAGTTCCAAGTGAGTTCAAACTTTAATTTTATTTTTTTTTATTATAGATAAAAATATGCACCATAGATGTGGCCCGACCCATTACCCTCCCTCCACCCAAACCTCCCCCCTCCCTTCCCCTTCCTTGGTCCTTTCCTCCTAGTCTTGTGGTATAGTTGGGTTATAGCCTTCA
>CAUYPK010078779.1:0-61567 GCA_963574355.1 Loris lydekkerianus | reverse complement strand
GGTAAGTAGCTGGGTTCATCTCTTGGTTCTCTATTCTGTTCCATACATCTACCTCTCTGTTTTTGTGCCAGTACCATGCTGTTTTGATCACTATCGATTTATAGTATAGTCTGAGGTCCAGTAGCGTGATTCCTCCTGCTTTGTTTTCATTTCTGAGTAATGTCTCGGCTGTTTTCCATGTTATTAGAAACAATAAACTTACCAATATTTTGCACTGTATAAAATGAGTCACCACTTTTCTATCCTCCACTGAGAGCTGTCTCCTTGTCTGCCACCTTAATTTAACCTAAAAAGCAGTTACGTGTAGTCAATTTTTTTACAGATTGACATCCTATTTCATTTAAAAACATCTGTATAGTCAACTTTTCTGTTTATAATAAAATTGTTTATTTCCCTCTCATGGTAGATGTTTGAGTCAACTGATAAAAATCTGCTTTTCAGGCTTGGTGCCCATAGCACAGTGTTTACCATGCCATATATACACTAAGGGTAGCGGGTTCAAACAAGGCCCAGGCCACCTAAACAACTGCAACAAAAAAATAGTCAGGCATTAGTTGGCATCTCTGAGGGCACCTGTAGTCCCAGCTACTTGGGAGGCTGAGGCAAGGGAATCCCCAAGAGTTTGAAGTTGCTGTGAGCTGTGACACCACAGCACTCCACTGAGGGTGACATAGTGAGACTCTGTCTCAAAAACAAAACAAAACAACAACAACAAAAAAGTCTGCTCTTCATGCCTGCTCTTTTTGAAATCCAGGCAAAAGGAATAGCCCTGCTTGATAACATTTTGAGGAAAGTCGGGACTGCTGGCAAAATTTGTCATATCTCTGAAAGGGTCTGTTCAGATGTGATGTAAATTACAACTGGTCATCATATTCCTCGACCAAACATGTCACATGGCAAATCCAATATTTGAGGAGTTAGGAATGCATAATTTTTCTACAGACAAAATGAGAAAAAAAATACTTAGAATAATAATACTTTTTATCACACTTGCACCTTCATGTGTAGCTGTAGATGCTGGTCTGGTTAAAGTTTCATCCCTCTACACTTGCAGTGTAGACAGAATCTGTCCGTGCAGCTTAAATAGCAGATCTTCCTGAATCTGAGCCCCAAGTGCTCTTTTGTTTCCTCTGCTTTTTCCCATCTAATCTCTTCTGCTGCTGCTGCCTTCTCTCCAGCCCTTTCTACATTGATTTTGGAAATTATAATCCATTCAAATGTAATTGCCTATGTGAGTGGCACGTGAAAAACTGTAGGCTAGTGAGAGGGAAAAGCTTCTAGATCTCATGCTCAACGTCCAGTGACGAATGATGGTGATGATAAATGCTTTTGCCTACCTCGTAATACCACTTGCAGTTCTCTCTTCTAAGTGCTTGACATATATAAACTCATTGCATACTTTAAATAACCCCATAAAGCAGATTCAAATATCATTTTAATTTTTTAGATAAGAAAATCAAGGCATAGGTGTAGAAAACAAGAGCCCAGATGAAACAGATTAGCAGCCTGCTATAGGGAAGGTCGATGGAGAACAGACATTTTGTTCCCCACTTTTAATGTTTATCTCTTTGACCATGAATTAGCTGTTTTCTTTACTCCTATGCTGAGTTAGAGTGTGAGGAAGAAGAAGCAATAAGAGACAGGACAATCTTATTTGGCTGGTTGCCATTGTGTTCTCTGTGCTTAGCAGATGGTTAAAGTTGGCATCTCTGCTTGGGTCCTGGAAGACAGTACTGATGCCTTTTCTCTCACTGGGCACTATCAGACTTTCCTTCTAGGTTTTAATTCTTTACTTCTTTGATCCAGCATCATGTCACACTTTCTGATCTTTGTCATTTACCACCACTAGTCTTTAACTTGGATATATTGAAGACCAAAGCACTTATTCTAAATACATTTAGTTCATTAAATTATCAGGTAGACAATCAATTTAACTACTTTAGCCTCAAAATCCCTCATTCTCCTCATTGCTTCTCTTCTATTTCAGCAAGTCACTCCCTGATCCATACATAATATCAGAGAGTGCTTCTTTTCTAAAAATGAAACTCAAACTCCCAAATCTCTAATTCTTACAGTACTTCACATTTCCATTAAAGCCATGCCATGTCATCTACCTAATCAAGATAGGTTTGCTTTTCACATTATCACTCTCTTTTTAAAACTATGTCTCTTTTTAAAAATGTGTCCTGGTGCTATTACAAATAGTGCCACCTTAATGTACCATTCAATAAACTCTATGTTCCCCTTCCTTTGCTATTTGTCTCATGGATTACACTTGCTTCTCTCTTCTCCTGTCCCTCTATCCTGCACACTTTCACCAGTGCATTACAGTCCTCTCTCCTCTCAACTCAGTCTCCTAACAGCTGCTGGAGAAAATTCCAGAACCACATAGAGTGTTGGAGTGTTGCCACCATGCATTGACAAGAGTCTTGTTTTGGCTGAATCCTCAGTGCTCCTTGGTAATCCTTTCACTTGTTTTCAGGCCCCTTTGTTTTGTACTTTTGTGAGGATGTTCCACCTCTTCACCATTATCCCTAAAGCCTTTTGTTCAGTGTTCACTTCTGACCTGTGCCCTTCTCTGCTTGCAACATTTGCCTCTTATTTCATGGAGAAAAGGAGAATCTGTTAGGGAAAATCTCTATCGACTCCCTTCCCACACACTTATCCACATTTACACTTGTGTTTTAGCCTTTTATCTTAGTCTCAGAGGAAACCATATCCTTCTTCCTATCCAAGAAATCCTTCTTCCTCTTTGTTTTAAATGTCATCTCCTTCAATGCCTTGCTTGATAAATTATACTCTCTGTGTAGTGTATTTTCAGCTTCTCTTTTTCCAGTGACAGCTTCCCCTTAGTCTATAAACATGCTTAAGTCTTTTGATATTACAAAGCCCCCATCTCACACCAGAACACCCTGGCTGGCATTGTTTAAACTCCTTTTCAGTCTAAGGTTTTATGTCCTTTTCTCAGACACTACCTCCCATATAGTCTTCACTTCAGTCTAACTTGTCTCTTACTCTTACCGGGACCCAAGAATGGCTGACATGTAGGTTACCGATGACCTCGTTGCCTAGTCTTGTGGACACAGTCTTGTTGACATGTCTCATGTGTGTCCTCTCTGTGCCATTTAGTACTAAGGACAACTTCATTCCTTGGCTTCCATTATTTAGTTCCTTTGCATTTATGGTGCTTCCTACTAATGCACTTATAAGACTCTTCTTTTGCCAACTGCAAGTCTGTCCTTGGTCTTTGCCTCCATCACTTAATACACAAAATCTAATCTCAGAATCTAATGTCACAAGGGCATAAAATTCCTTCATGATATCGTCCCAGGGCTAGTGTCTAAAGTAATTTTCTGAGGCTCTTTCATGTACCAACAACAATTTTCTCCTGTTTTTCCTACTAAAAAATTGCTGACCATGGCATGTGTTCTTCAACCTTCTTGTCTATAGATAACTTTCGCCATCTGTGAGAATGTCTCTTCCATCTGCCAGCTGTGTCTGAGTCAACTGTGAAGTCTCTCCTTCAGCACCACATCGTCTGAAAAGCATTTTCTTGTCTGTCTCCCACACAACCTACTTAGTCATGTCAGGCAGTCCTAGAAGACCTCTCTACTTATTGCCCATAAAAACCTTCTGTCTTTATTATAGTACTTGTTATTTAATATTTTTAGCTGTTTGCTTTAGGTCTATCCACCCCAGTAGGATTATTCACATATTAATTTATGTGCACCATGTAAACTGAACATCTACCATAAAAATAAAAATAAGACATAATCCCTGCCCTGAAAGAGTTTAGAGCTCAGTGAGTTAGACATTTCAGTTGACATTATAGGTCGGTGCAGGGAGACAGGGGACCACAGAAGTACTAGGGAAACTAGTCCCTAAAGATGGACATTAGAATGAGGATAAGATAAATTACGCAGGGAACAGGCGTGCACAGGCTGAGTTCTATTGAAGTGATGAAGTAGCCAGGTACAGCCATGATGGAAGTCATTGAAGGTGGAGGAAATAGCATGTATAAAGGCATAGATACACGGACAAGCAGTATAGATAATTCTGTAAGCCTCTTATCTTGTCTGATTGATTTTTTGTGTTCTCAGCACTTAGTGAAGTTCCTGTAACAGAAATCCGAATCCTAAATAAATGAATGAGTCGACAAATCAATAAACAAAGAAATACATGTATATAAAATGCAGCTAAAAGTTCCAATGCTTGGATAGTAGTTTTCCTCCAAGGTGCTTGTTTTCTGAAACACCGGGTTCTGCACAGCACTGCAGTACTTTATAATAACCGTTCTGAATCATGGTCAACTTTCAGTCTCCTCTAGTCACAGCATAACCAGTGCTATTGTCCGAAACAGTTGCGCCATTTTCCTCACACAACTTCCATCGTGGCCTTTGTCAAACAGTATCTCTGCTACCTCATTTCAGATCAAGCCACTTCATGGCTATAATTTATTTTTCTTCTACTTCACGCCTTTTTGGTCATTGTTCTTCAGCTCATTAGCAGAAGGTTTGAAAAACCATGCAGTATGTTTCCTGGTGTTATATACAGTCATCTTGCTTGCAGTCCCTGTTCACTCACGGCCAGAATGGTACTCTCTTATTTGACGGTGATTGTTAGTGTATCTTAGCAGGATATTTTAGAAAAAAAAAAAAAAAATTGGTATTACTGTAATTCTGGTGATCATCAATTGTCAGCCGAGTAAATTTCAGGGCACTTTATATTTATGTCTGCTTAGAGCACCTCTTTAAAAGAGATGTGCTAGAGAAAAAAATAAAATATTTCAACTTTTATTTTTTCCAGAGAAGAGGGAGTAATAGCAATGGGAGTAGAAATTTATTAAAAAAATAAGAAGCACAAGCAAGAAATAAATATATAATGTATGTATAGACATAAAAGCAGAGCAAGACTCACATAGCAGGGCAGACTTGAATTTGAGCCACCACTCTTCTACTTATTAATATTTATTTTTCAATGTTTGGCCACTCACTCAATTTCTTTTTTGTCTAAGGTGTGTAATCTGAAAAATTGAAGATATGTGTGTCTCTTAGAAACCCTGACATTCTAATGAGAAATCCTGGCATTTTAGTGAGATAAGACACAAACTAGTGTCCAACAAATGTTAGTTTCCTACTTGGTCTAGACATTGATAAAAGTTTTTGATAAATTCAAAGACAGCAGCAGAGAGAGCTTTGTTGCACCTGGCATGCTAACGTTTGCTATCATCACTTCTGTGCCTAGGGATAGATGACTTTGAACCTGATGTATCATTGATGGGAGAATATGATAGGACTATCATCTGGTGATATGCATAAGAAAATACGTTACAGGTTTAGATCATATTTATAAATACTATCGTGTATATATGCACTGGTTTCCCAAGTCCTACTTTTTAAAGCAAAGCTTTTTCTATTTGCTGAGTGAGCTTCCTTATCATGGAGGCTGCTGAAAAAGATACCAGGAAGGCTAAAAGTACTTTACAAATACATTTCAGCAAAGTCTCAGAGTGTAGATGCCTCTGGCAGGGACACTGCTTGCAAGAAGGTCTACTTAGTCAGATCTGATAATGTAAATACAGTGAGTAGATTGCAAAGGAATCTTTGCCAGAATGTTAGAATCTGAAGGAATAATTCTTTAAGAAATAACTACAAAAGGACAAACAAAATTATTGAACACATATTTAACAATAATTAAATTTACTTTGTTCCTGAATCTTTCTTTTTGTGTGTTAATTTTTAGACACTTTAAAATACTAAGCAATATTTTCATTTTTAATGGAAATTATCTCTTTCTCTACAAGGCTTTAAACAGTCTTTCTCTAATAATTTTTATGTAAATATACTTAAAGCTTATTGACATATCCAAGCTGTTTAATCACAGCCACCCAAATAACTGTTTCTTGTTTATCTTCTGTTATTAAGGTTCAGGCTCATGAGTAATACTCTTAAGGCTGCTATTTTCCAGATCAAAATTACCATAGAACACTCACAGCATTATCAGTAATGCTGCGTAGAGTGACATAGCATTGTCAGCATTACTGGAATCTTAAACCTAAATCATATCACTATCTCACAAGAGATATTGGCCATCTAGGTCTTTGATTGATCCTTAAACGTCTGGAAAGATTAGGTCACATAAGTGGAATTTATGACAAGCAATCAATACTTACTGAAATATAAGACTGAAGAAAATGTTTTAGTTGTGGATCAATTTTAGTTCTAATTCAACAAAAATATTCACCAGACCAAAGTTTCCTCTCCTTGTACCTACAATCAAATAAGTGCTCCAAGCTGCTAACCACTTTGGAACCTTAGACATTATTCCAAAACCTTCCTATTTAAAATAGCCTTATCAGGATAATTGTAATGGTATGAAAACTGATACAGGATTCAGAATGAGAAATCTAAATTGCCACAGTTTTAAGAGGAGAAAATAATCTCATTATGAGCACATGATTAACTACAGAAATTAGTTAACACTGAGTCACCCAGTGTAAAGAATATCCCCTTACCATGTTAGAATGACTGTTAGCAAGAAAAAATCCCCCACAAGCCCCCCAAATAACAGATGCTGACAAGTATGAAGAGAAAAGAAAATTCTAATACACTGTTGCTAAGAATATAAACTACTGTGGAAAGTAGTATGGAAATTTCTCAAAAAAACTATAATGGAATAATGATATGATACAGCAATCCCACTACTGACTATTTACACAAAGGACAAGAAATCATCTACCATAGGGAATATCTGCCCCCCTATGTTTATTGGAGCACTAGTCACAATAGCCAAGATGTGGAATCTGCCTAAGTGGCCATTAATGGATAAATGGATAAGGTATGTATACAAAGGAATAATATTCAGCTATAAAAGATGAAATCTTGTCATTTGCAGCAACATGGATGGAACAGGAGGTCATCACATTGAGTTATTCTCACTCACACGTGGGAGCTAAAAAGGTTAATTTCATGGAGTAGAATATTAGTTACTAGTGGCTGAGAAGGGTGCATTTTAGAGAAAGAGTTGAGGAAGTGCTGGTCATTGGTTACAAACACATGGCTAGATAGAAGGAAAAACTTTTAATGTTTGACAGCTGTGTAGGGTAATGATAATTAATAACAGTATACTGTGTATTTCAAAATGAAAAATAATTCATTCAACAGAGATTGAAGTGTCTACTATGTGCCAGATGGTTCACAAGATTATACAGGATAAGGGCGGGTAAGACAAGATCTGTGCCCTGAAGGAGCTCTTAGCTTTTGATGTGAGAAAAGAGTATAAGGTTATGTGAGGTTGTCAGGGCGATATAATGTAGACATGCTGAGAAAGGACTCCATGTAGAGGAAGGACTCAGAAGCAATGGGAAATTCAGACACAACATTAAGAGATGGGGAGTGTCTGGTTTGCTGTATCCACCACTGATAATGACATTCAAACTCAGGAAACTAACTCTACCCACTCTTTGAGCTAACCCTCTATTCCCAAACCATGTGCTGTTATGGTAACTGTTATGGTGGCCTGGGCTATGGGTATGGTTGTGGCTCCTGGGACATTGTTACAATTACTGCCACCCTTTCTGTGGTGATAGATACTGGTGCTATCGATTCTACTGAGGAGATGACTTCCACGTCACTCAGCCTATTCAGCTCCTTTTCCTGTGAAGTGCTAGATGCTTCTCCACTAACCATTATCCCATTATCCTAACCAAAAGATGAATAATCCTGGATCACAATCAAATTTCAAATTATTTTATTTATAGAACATAGTCTGCAGAATCTGTATTGAGTAAGAAATATCTCAAAGTTTTTATTTTTTTCTTTTGAAATTATACCATTTTAGTCATTCTACACATTTCCAATTAAAGTGATCATCTAAGGAAATTCACATTTTTCTAAAATACAATATTGTATAATCTTTCAAAGATAGCTTTAATTTTATTCGTATTTGTTTATGGCAATACTTCCCGCCTCTATGTTTTCATATTCGCATTTGCATGATGAATGATGCTATCGGGCTTCCGAGTCAGTTTGGTTTAATCACACAGGTATTTGCGGAATGCTTGCTTGCTGTGTACAGATATCACCCAGACACATGGGATACACAGATATGCAAAGTGGAGATGGCCTCTTTTCCTCTGGATGTATAGTCTACCTGGAAGGATACCATTAACCCATGAGAAAATTAGAATACAGATCGATGTTTGTTATTCTTAGGATAGTATAAGTTATCCTAGGATCATAGATTGTGGGACAGTGAAGTCTTTCTGGAAAAAGTGACATCTGAAGATGAGTGGAAGTGCTCTAGGTGAAGAAGATGGGTTCTTTGTGTGTGTGCATGAGTGTAAAAGGAAATAAGGGAAAAGGGAGGGCATTCAATGTGAGTGGACACTAAAAGCTTCAGAGAAAATGAGGGGAGAGGAGAGTGAGGGAGGGGGGGAGAGAGAGAGAGACTCATTTAGTATTGAAAGGACCTTACTTAAAAATCTCTGAACCACTATAGAGTTGAAGTTTGCTGTGTTTTCAGCATTTGCTTTCCAAAAGAATACAAATATTGTGTATGTTGTAAACCAGGAAGGGCTATAGCTGTTAATTACAGCTAAACAGAGGACATACTCAACTTCCCAGACTCAACTTGAGGTGGGTGGTACTGGCACAGAATGCAAGGTCTTTGTCATTGTCATACTTCACACATTTTGCTAGTAATTTGAAATATGTGTTCTCTGCTGGGGATGTCCTGAACCTGGGAAAAATTAAGGAACAGACTTTGCCTTATATAACAGGAATTTCATAGTTTCATAGACCCTTACTACTTGCCTACATTCTAAATAAGAAGACTCCTTAAATTTGTCAAAATGTAATCTTTTTCCATTTCTGTATCCCATCACTTTCTTCCTTCTTAGAGACTTCACTTCTCCTGTGCTTTCAACACCAAATCTCCTACACCTGCAAATTATCTGTCTCTTCCGGATCCTCTCCCATTTCATACATTATCTAGATAATGCAATATACAGAGCATGTAACATACATCCAAACACTAACAATAAACATAAAATAGCAATCTAACCAAAGTCACAGAAAAATAAATGCTATCCACAGATACTATGTTCTTTATTCTCTGTCACAGGCACGTTTTTCAAAGGAATCCTATACGTATTATTGCTAATTCCATCTATTCAGGTCAGGTCATTCCAACCTGGAATTCTTTTTTTGTGCTGAACACCATGGAAACCTTTCTTGACATTAGGAACACTGACTTCCCACGCTCGCCCTTCCCTCACTTATCTCCATTATATACTTTGTCCCTATGGACATTTTCATTTGTAGCCTCTTTTTTGTCCTTTTTTCCTGGTTGTCTTTGAACTGGGTCCATGGAAGTGGAGCTTGAGAATGAAATTTGTAGGCCAGTGTTTTGTTGGGGAAATCTTCAGGAGAATTCCTAAGATGACAAAAGAAGCAAGGTAGCACATGGAGGAAGTTAAGCAAAATAGGCACCTATAGCTGAAGTCTACTCCCATCCTGACCCCAGATGAATCTATGAAATGTGAAGGGTGCCTTGGAATTGCCCTCCAGCTCCACTGGGCTGGGTGATGCCTGCAGAATTGGTAAGGTTCTGACTTGTGAGTGAGTCTCTGAGGGTGTTCTGGGAGAAAGGAGCATTTGAGTCAGTAAGTAGAGCAAAGCAGAAGGCCCTGTTTGTGCAAGTGGGCATCATCCCATCTGCTGAGAACCTAAATAGAATAAAAAGGCAGAAGACAGATGTATTTTCTCTCTCTCATTAGCTGAGACATTATCTTCTCCTGCTCTTGGACATCAGTCCCTCTGGTTCTCAGGCCTTTGGACTCAGACTGGGACTTACAGCACGGCCTTCTCTGGCTCTCCGGCCTTGAGATTCGGCTGGAAATACACCGCTGGCTCTCCTGGCTCTCCCATCTGCAGAAGGGAGAGAAGGGAGATCACCTTTGTAGTAGAGGGAACCAATCCCTGTTGAAGCCATGCTCCAACAATTAGCTACACTAATTGTCCTTCCATTACTTTTCCAGTTCTTAAAATAGTAATATTTTGTTGTTATAATTTTTTAATTTTTTAAAATTTCAGAATATTATGTGGGTACAAATGTTTTGGTTACATGACTTGCTTTTGTACAATATGAGTCAAAGTTGTAAGTGTGCCCAAGTGTTAGATGTGGATTTACTCCTTCCTTCTTGCCTCCTCCCACCTTTCTGTTGAGTTTTATTGTCATATGTACATGTGGGTGTTGATCAATTGGTTCTGATTTAATAGTGAGCAAATTTTGTGTATAAATCTTTAACAAATATGAGAAATATATTTGTAATACTGAAATATGGTAGACTTTGCATTGATCTTTTTTTTTTTTTTTTGCAGGTGAAAGTCAAAGGCTAAAGAAAACCCCACATTAACCCCATGATTTTGATGCAGTTTATATTTTGCTTTCACATTGCTGTTTAAAAGTGAACTATTTCAGGGGTTGCCAAAACATAGACTTCCAGGGTACCAACGTGGGAGTAATTATCTTGGTGACAGCATAATAAAGCATTTAAATAATTAATAGAGAACAAGGGAGAAATTTCAAAAATGTAAAACAAAAACTGAGATAGTCCTGATGGTCCATTTATGAGGTTAAAAATGGCAAAGAGAAATATAAATATGCTTCATGAATTAAGCAAAGACATCTAGTTACAAAGAAAAATGTAACATTTAATCTATTGACTGGTAATAATAAAAGCAGAGGCAGTCTGTCATTGACATAAAAGGTCAAATAATGTTCCACCTCACTGAGGCATGAGCAAGGGCACTGTGGTAGCTGGGCATCCAAGTCTTTGTGATTAACCATTTTGAGTAGCACAGCATCCAGGAAATGCACTAGAAAAACAGAACAGGTAAGTATATTTTCTAGAAAACAGTGCATATGAGGTTTAGCTCCAGGTCTATATCAACAAAAATAATTTAATTGCATAATTAATCCTTCCTAGCACACAGAAAACAGGAAGAAGTTTCCAGACTCTCCTAAAAAGAAAAAATCAAATCTCTAGCTGCCTTCTAGGAAAACTTTAATTACTGTGATAAATTTATTCCTACTCTACATAGGAATCCATTACTCAGGGATTAACTATCATGAACAAGTTCTGGCGGACCATCTATAAAACATAATACCACTTCATTAATATAAAATATGAAATCGTTGTTGCAAGAACTATAACATTTGCGTTTGCTTGAATTTTTGAATTATCCCTATAGTTAACCTACATGGAAATCCAAATTATAATCAGATCATTTTATTACTTTACAGTGACAAATTATTATCACAGGGAAATGGAAATACTCAAAGTTTATTGTATCAGCACGTCATCTCTACTTTATATGGGAAATGAAATTGTAATCAGAGGACAATTTATTAATTTACCCTGAGAAATCACTGTCAGAATGGTCAAAGGGCTCAAACTCAATATAATTAACTTGGTCGTTTCCTGTAAGGAATGGTGAGACTCAGTAATCAGAAAGTTGTGTGCTGGGCAAAGAATTAGAACATAGAAAGTTCCATGAACTGAATGCTTAAAGACATCAGGAGAAGAAAACTTAATACAACCATTAAACAATGCATCTAATTATCCTAATGTGGATAGGAGTACTTGAAACCTCAAATTAAGATTGCCTTTGCTGTGAAAAGCACTTAAACCCTCAGTTTAACTCCAACATGCCAAAAACCTCACTAAAGCCTTGGTAACCCCTACCAGTGAATAGTTTGACTCCGCTAAGTGAGTTGTCTGCTTTGTACACCTAGAAAGCTAGTTAAGAGTTTCTTACAAACTAGAGATGTTACTGGACTAAAACTCCAGTTCTTAGGTTATCAAACAATGAAGAAAAATATCCTTTCTAATAATGATTGTTTTCAAACGCAAACGTATATAGTCCTTTCTGGAAATAGTTGAATAGCTCAAAAAGTTGATTGCTAAAGTATATATAAGAATGACCTTCATAGTTTTGTCTATGGGTGAAAGAAAATTAATGTTATTTTGTTGTTTTTAAAAATTCTTTAATTTTTCAATATTCCCGTAATTTCAATATTCCACACTAGGCACCAAGATGCTTGACCTATAAAGTCATCTAATCTCTCTGTGTCCATTCATATCTTGAGCTTATATTTAAAATACTGTGTTTATATATACATTTTTCTGAGTATATACATAATTTTCAATGATTTGGCTCACTAAATGGCACACAACCTCTAGGACATTGTGACACTACCTAAACATTCATATTTTATTTCCCTCAATGTAATATTTATCTAACTGATCATCATTCCAGCCAAGAATATATTTTCTCATGCATTTAGGTAATATTGCTATTAGGATTCAGTAGTAGTCACCTGCTTTAGACACAAAAACATAGTTAAAAGAAAGGTTGAAGATGTAAAAGGTAAAACAGAACAAGTACCACACAAGTTTTATTAAATAAAGTATAAATAAGAAGTGTTACATAGTTCAAACTACAATTATTAGAATAATAAAGTCACAGGAGTTCTTGTCACCTGTTTGAGCTACAGCCAAAAATACCTAGAAATAAATGAAAGGAAAAAATTAGAAATGAGTAAATTTAAATTCAATTGGTGTTAGATAATTTATCACCTAACTATAAATTTAGGGAAAATTATATATAAAAATTAATTGACATAGGTTAGGTAAAAAATACAGTTGATGCTATAGAAACACTGACATGTACTCAAATATAGATCTTTACAGAATGTGTAGAATGTTTAGAAAAATAGCAAGCATATTTTATGTTCTAGAAAAAGCTGAATAATTTATAAAAAATTATGTTATCTAACCATGCTCTATAACTATATTTAATAAAAATAGTATTGAAATATGTATTTTGATTAAGTAATCAATGGATGAAAAATCATGACTATGACTTTAAAATATTCATACAATAAAGAAGATAAGAATACTGCATTTGAAAGTCTAGATTTCAATCTGAACATATAGAGCAAAGTATATCCAGAGCTTTAAATATGTTCATCCTTTAACAGTGCAACTAAAGAGTGAAATTAAAGAGATATGTACTTACATAGCTTAAAGGTTAGGAAAAAGGCAAGTACCAAGGACATGGAAAGAGAAAAAAATAAAAATTAAACACTGAAATGTTAGAGTAGAGGAAAGAATTTATAAATTGAGCTTTGGTTGGAGGAATCATGGAAATAAAAACAAATCTTGTGATGTAATTTGTATGTATGATAAAATTAAATATGAGCAAGAAGACAGAACAATGGCTACAGATATGTTTCCTCAATTATAAGATGTCATTCAGATTTTATGCTAAGAAACTGAAAATATATGAATAAAAGTCATACTTCAACATTCTAAACTCCCTTAAATATTTCAAGAAGGAAGGTAAAATTTAATTATGAAAGTAAGCAAAACTATCTCCAGTAAATACCTTGAAGATAAGTTTTTCTAGACGTTCCAAAGAAAAGATAGACCAACATGAAAATAGTGTTTTACAAAAGTTAGCATTATTCTTGTACTTAAACTTAGATAAAACACAGAGATAACTAAAAATTTAAGTCCCTTGTGTATATTTGCAAAACTCGTAATAAAATGCCATGATATAAACAATGACAAATTAGACTTTACATTGCGTCCCAATAAACTGCTAATTCAAACATAGGTGCTGTGTTGTTTTACTATATTATAATATCTCATGTGGAAAATTAACTTCTTTGTTTGAGATAAATATTAAGATAACTTTGTGAATTTATGAAAAACAACTCCGTAATATTAACTGGGATCCTATTATGTTTATGAATTCAAATTGAAAAGATTGTAATCACTTCTGTATTTTATCTTCTTACACGATGAAATAGATGTCATCATTCTTCTTTGATTCGAGTTTTCTGTATCCTTCTATAAAGTTTCTTCACTGGTGTCATGCACATTTCTTGCTAAATCCATTGCCCTAATTAAAAATATAACTGAAATTGGAATAAGCTATTATTCCATTACATTTTCTTGAAGGCTTTTGTCAGTGTTACATAAAGGCGTTCAGCCATCTTCCTGTACACTTTTGTGACCCTCACTGGCAGGTGATTTGGCTTTCTTGCGCTTTGCAAGTTTGTGAAAATACCTTCATTTTTATAATGATATTTACATCCCACTGTTTCCTGTCTAGGTCTGCTTTTTTTTTTACAGATGTATTGACATTCTCTGCTGAAAGATGATCAATAACTGTGGTAATTGTGAAAACTCTTGCCTTATTTCATTGTTCATTGGAGATGTACATGAATGGTTTTCACATTGATAAAACCCATGAAAAAGATGGCAAACACTTATCAGGATGCTTAAACTGAAGCTATCATTGTTGGCAAGGTATCATTGTAGGCAAGGTAGGAACAAAGAATGGTTTAATTTTCCTGTAGCAAAATGTTTATAGAGTATTTAATAACAAAAAGTTGTATCTTTACCTTTATCAATTATTATCACCATTGGATTTGCATCAAGAAAATGATGTAGAGATTTAGTATCAGATTTTGTTAAACCATAGAAAATTAATGTGTTTTGCCTTTAATAATTCCATTTAATAAAGACTGTGGTCCTTTCTAGGGTAAACAGAGATTTCCTACCATATCTTTTAACATCAGCAATAACTGGATAGCAATAACTGGAATCATGTTTTATTAACAAAACACTATAACTGGAGTTGTATATGGCGATGAAGAAACATAATGTTAAGCTGTATAAAGGACCTCTTAGACCATTTTGTCAGGTAGATCTCTTTAACAATGGAGCACTGATTATTATTTCTTAATGTTTTTTCATCTCTAGTTTAGAACTTAATGTATTATTGACTCTTTACATCGTATTATTGGTATTTCACGTGATCTTTGCAGTACTGGATAAATGCTACTGTTATGTCTTTTTTAAAAACCTAAAATATTACCAGAAGCTATTTAGGGAATTGATAAAGAGAGTTTGAGGCATGATTAGCACAAGGCAGGAAAGACATATTTTAGGTTAGTATACTAAACATGCAACTCAAAATACGCTGGAATACACATCTGTTATGTGAAATATGACACAGAATAGATCAGACACACAAAAATTATCAACAGATTTGTTTTTTGATGGCAAACATATTTTAGGTACCTTATGTTTTAAGAAGTTTGATGCCCATAAAACTGAACAGCATAAACCAGATGAAAACATGAGTTAATGAAAATACGATACTACAAATTAGCTTTAAAACGTTTGGAATCAAAT
This sequence comes from Loris lydekkerianus, assembly GCA_963574355.1. NCBI lineage: Eukaryota > Metazoa > Chordata > Mammalia > Primates > Lorisidae > Loris > Loris lydekkerianus. Next base: position 46,293 of record CAUYPK010078779.1, on the reverse strand, counting down.
GCCAAAATCAATCCTGCCAAAAATCTAAGGCAAAGCAAAGTAGTGTTCATCTGAATTTTGGGGAGACAAACAAAACTGCTAACAATGTTAGCACAGCAACACAGCAAAACCTTTAAATCTTGCTGATTGCAATATGGAATCTATGTTCACCTGTGATTTAATTCTCAAAAAGAGTAATATCATTATATTAAGGCAAACGTAAATAATATGTGTGACTTTCATGCTATATAATATCATGAAGCTTGGTTATAGAGATTTAAGTATGGCAGTAAATTTTTTAAACAAATTATTATTAAAGGCATGTGATATAGCTTAAAGTATTTAGAGCTGTCTGTAAAGGAATTTCAAAATTAATGTGTGTGAGAGCCTTGCCTCCAAATGAAAAAGATGTTTTTGCGCATATTAGCTGATAAAACCCAAGGCCATGCTTATTTGTGGTTTCCACACCCACTACCACTCTGGAGTATAAAAGGCCTGATGGAAGCAGAGCAGCTCACAGTCTGCAAGCAAACACTTGGCTCTCAACTTAGACCTCAACACTTGACACCATGAGCTATTACTACGGTAACTACTATGGAGGTCTGGACTATGGCCTTGGAGGCCTGGGCTGTGGCTATGGCTGCTTTCAAGGTCCAGGCTGTGGCTTCGGCTCTGGCTATGGAGGCTGGGGATATGGCTGCTACCGCCCATGTTACTATGGAAGATCCTGGTTGTCTGGATTCTACTGAGAAACTTTGCACTAACTGAGGGCTATGGGCTAATCTTCCTCTTTCAAAACACTTCATTCCAGTAATGAGTAGCCGATTCTAGGTTACTCGAGTAGACCTTCAGAGTTCTGCATATCCAAGCCGACTTGATTAAAAACTTATCTGAACTCGCAATTTAATTTTGGGGTAGGAATTTACAGTTTGGGGTACAATTTATTTTGGGGAGGTGGAGGAATACATGTTTTGGCACAACCCCCATTCTAAATTGTTCTTGTGGGAAATGTAAAAATTCATTGTATTAAACTTACTTTGTCTGGCATTTTAAATGTGGTACAGTTGTCTTTTGTATCCCTCATAAATAACCTTTCCATATGTGTAAGTGTTTGAGTTTTTGAATGTCTCTGCAACTGCATCTGTGCACTTGGTGAAAATTTCCTGATGATGATGCCATGCCTAGATCCTGTGTAACTGGAGGGTAGAGAGATGGCCAGCAGTTCTTTGTCACACTATTTGGAAAGGGTATTGATGCAAGTGTAGCTCCCCTTCACCAGTCTTTTTCCAGGGGATCATCAGGCCATGTTACTGCACCATTTACCACGCGCACTCAAAGTCATGCAGTCTCTTGCTGTTTCCAAGCAGGAGACAACTCTGAGGTGTTGCTGGAAGCTATGTTCTTAATGGACTTCTTCTACTGTGGCTGCCCTTTGGGCCTCACTTAAATGGCAATTAAAGGAACTCAAATAGGCTTCAGAAACATAGTAATTTGTTAGCTAAGTTGCAATTCTCATTTTCAGAAGCTCAGAGTTCTGACTTACCATTTAGATACATCACTCAGTTTGTCCCTACAATGTGTCCCCAGATAGGTATTTTCATACTGTAGGTGATTATCCTCAAAATATCCTAAAAAGCTAAAAAGGCTTTTGTTTACCTTGTTTAGTTTTATCTTTTTGATAATCACACTAATTATATTTATGTAATTCAGTGTAGATTTTATTCAAAGACCCTCAAATCCCAGGCTATGTGTGTGTTTGAAGTTCATTTCTGATACTCAGCTTCCAGAAGTACCTGAATTGTCCTTGTTTACTCTGCTTACTTGTTTTGACCTTCAGTTGGTGTCTTCACCTTTTATTCGATTTTTATTTTTTAAACAAAACCTCACTGAGGACAAAGCCGTGTACAAACAGAGACTGGATGGAACTCTACAATCTTCTCTGAGAAACATCTTCTTTAAGTTGTCAGGAAGAAAATCCCCTTAGAACGTTCCTAAATTGACTAGTTTTGAAAGGCAATTGCATGCAAGCTGTACCCACAAAATTGGCCAACATTTAATCCACTTATATATTGATTTATGGCAATGATGTTCCTAGCATCAGATTCTATAAACCAAACTAATTAAAAACAGAAGCACCGGGAATCCAGGAAAAAGGAGAAACAACATTTCTGAAAGATGCTACATTTAATTTTACTCAAGAACATAGGATGCTCATGAAAAGTAAAGTAGTATTGCTTGTAATACTACAAATATTGGCCATTAATGCCTTCAGCTATTGATTCATTATAAAACAGAAGCAGATATTAATAAAAAATCATGTAATATAGCATGTTATGTTCTGGATTCTACTGAGAAACTTTGGATTCAAAGTTCATTACAAATCCAAGAGACCAATGCCAAAGTGTCTATGAACTTCACAAGATATTTATACAGCAGTCCACATTTTACAAAAAATCATATTAATGGATCAATTCGGTTTGGGCAACATCTGAATAAAGTAGCTATGCTATCTGCATCAACTAGAGTCTTGGCTTAGTCTCATTTACTTGGTAATGCTGTGGTGATTGATGGATTTAATCACAATTTGATTCAACCACCCACCCAAGAGTACTGTATCATCACATCGTAATGTGATCTGTAATACCCACAAGATGTAGAAGATTCAAAAAGTTTCATGAGATTTTGATGAGTTTATAGGACAGATAGAAACTCAGATAATAAATAAAATTGCAATTTGCTTTGTTAACTTTGGAGCAACATGTATGTGTTGGGTACAATGGGAACTTATGAGAACGAACTCTTATCAGCTCTTACATGGTCAGTAAAAGTTCTCCCAAAAGATGCTGCCTGAGCTTGTATCCAAGGAGGGTGCAGGAAGGGAGCACTGATTTAATGTGTTGGGAGGTGGTGTTGGTCTGGGTATTCTGCACAGACCGTTTCCCCACCACTAATAACTACATGGAGGTTTCTTGAATAGACATGTGATAATTCAATGTTTTCCACTGAAATAATATAGAAACTAGAGATTGGAAAGTGGAGCTAGACTTCCAAAAATATTGGTGGCTGTTATCTAGGAATTATTCAATGTGGGAATATAAATCAAAGAGAGATAATTTTTAAGAATCAGTGCTCTATTATATAACCATTTGACATCTAAAGGAAAGCAAAGTTATAGAATCAATTGTATCAGGAAAAAAACTCATCATTTTGGTGGTCATTGATTTTAATGAGAAATATACTGCTGAAGGCTTTCACTGAATTCTTAAGTAAAACATTACTTAAGGGTATTTTTATTTAGTAAAAAAATATTATATTGTCTTTTACCATTTTCAAAGCACTCAATATTTACAACAGCTTTTTGAATTATACAGTCACTTTTATCCTAGTTTTCAAAATGAGGTTAAACATAGTGATTTGTCTAATGTCCCCTTCACTGACCCAATCACAACTAAAAGTTAAATTGTTTAAATTTATTTTCCTGATCTGATCCTTTTCTTTAGGTAAAGCACAGCATGTTCCTTGGAAGATCTGCAAGTTCGGTATGGCACTAAAATAGCATCAATCTTGTATCTGTACTAAGGAAATCCCTAGAAACTCAACCTTTTGATTCATATGAGATGTAATTGGTCTCACATTTCATGTTTAATATTAAGATTATTTTCTCAATTCTCTTTAGACCACTTCTAAATTGTAAATGTGTGGCAAAATTTACATGATGAAATTTAGAAATATTACCAGTGATTTAAAGAATTTGAAGGTTAAGAGTATTCAGAATTGAAAAGTTCAGAGAGTGTTAGTTTTCTATTGCTGTATAACACATTCCCACGAATGTTTATCCATAAACAACAGCTGTTTTTTAGCTCGTACTTCTGTAGGTCAAAAGTCTGTCAGGGCATCATCAGGTTCTATGAGCAGGCTTTTCTAAGTTTGAACTCAAGGTATCGGCTGGGCTGTGTTTTTGTCTAGAAGAACAGGGGAAGAATCTGCTTCCAAGTGCATTCTGGTTGTTGGCAGAATCCACTTCCTTGGTTTTAGGACTGTGTACCATATCTCTGCTGGTTGTCATCCAAGGCTACCTTGAGCAACTCGAGGCTACCAGCATCCCTTGTCACGTAGGCCTCGTCTTTAAGCAGCAGCAGCAGCAGCAGCAGCTGAATCTTTCTCATGCTCTGAGTCTCTGATTTCTGCTACCAGCTAGCAACAACTCTGCTTTTAAATGGCCTATGTGACTGAGTCAGGCCCACTCAAATGGTCTCTGTTTCTTATAATCATCTGTGCCATATGACATACCTCAATCACAAAAGTGTAATGTGTCACATTCATGGTGCAGGGTAATGGGGTGCATGCTCATCAGGAAGGAGGCAGGTGTTGGGGGCCATCCTGGCACACTGCCTACCACAGAGACATATTCTTATAGTACTCGAACTGCCACTTCCCACCTGACTCAGAGTAATCTCAAAGAACCCTTGCTCTGACCTCACTGGGTATATGTGTGACACTATTTGTATAAACAGTGCTGCTAAAACTATAAATGTTCAGGACAGACCTATGTGATCTTACATAATATCACTTTCCTTCCTTATATAAAGGAAAAAGTAATGACCAGAGAGATATAATTTCTAAAGTTCTACTATTGAAGCAAGGAGCAAGAATGTATTTTAGTCACTGATGATTGACCATGGTGTATCCTAATGTTAGGACTATATTGGGAACCAACTAAAGGTTTCTAGAAAAAACATCCATAAATTGATTAGACATAATACCAACAGGATGTGAGATGTGTGTATTTGGACTGGCCATAAGTGGCAAATCTAAGCCCCACTGATGATTTGAGGGGAAATCAATATAGAAGAAAAATGAATGAAAACTTGTTAAAATAGACAATATTGATAACAAAGAAAATAATTGTTCAAATAGAGAAGGATGAGGGAAGTTTCTTATTAAACAAAGTTATTTGAAAATATCAGGAAATGACAATGTAAAAGCAGTATGATTTTGAGGGAAGAGAGAGGTAGAAACACACAGTGCCTTGTAGATATTTAGGTAAAGAACAGCCCAATCTTCCAGCTATTCAATATCCCGTGATTATTGTATAGATGATACAATGAGGGAGACAACTGCCCAGACCTCTAAACCACTTATTAACTTGTTTATTTAATTTTTTATTTTCAATTCACTTTTTCATATGTAATTTATAGTTGAATGTTTCTGTATACAAGAATGTAGCCTCCACAAAGTTCATGGGATACCCTTACTTTTTTAGACTGAGTACATTAGTGCCTGAAATATAATAATTCTTCAGTAAATATTTATTCTATTAGCAAATGAATGAAGAGATTGACCACTGAAACTCTGTGTATGCTGCCTTCAGCAGGCTAATAACTCCCCTAGACATTTATAAATGGTATCACTGTAATACTATAATGAATTAACACTTATGATGGAGTTCCTAAGAGTCAGGAAACATTAAATTATCAGCAGCATATTTGTTTTATTAAGGATTCTAACATAGATGAAAAAGTAATTGTTAAAACGTTTATTTTTAATTTCTTTTAAAAAGTAATTGTATTTTTTCTTAGATAGTCTAAATATTTTATTTTTCTTTTCTTCTTTATTTTCAAAGAGATAGTGTGTGTCGGGGGGTCACACTATGTTGCCCAGGCTGGACTCAAACTCCTGGGTTCTAGCATCTCCTGCCTTTGTCTCACAAATAGCTAGGACTGTAGGCCTGAACCTTTGCACCTGACCTTTTTAAAAATCGAAATACTATTCTCTGAAGTCATATTCCTTCTGAAGACAAAAGCACAGCAATCTTACTTAGAAGCAAAGACAGTAGTGCATAGTATGTTTAAAAAAAAAAAAGTCTCTTGAATCATAAAATTAGATGTTTTTTAATTTATTTTTTACTTGCACATATTCATTGGGTGCAAGTGCAGTATTGCTACACCGAGTGATTACATTGTGGTGAAGTCAGAGCCTTCAGTGCATCAGCCACTGCAGTAATGCACATTATACCCACCAAGCAACATCCCATCATCTGCCTCCCCTTCAAAGCCCCACTGTCCATCCTTCCACTCTTTGGCCCATGTGTACAGATTATTTAGCACACACTTAACATATGATAACACGTGGTATTTGTCTTTCTGTGTCTGAGTTGTTCGTTTTAAAATAATGGCCTCTGGTTCCATCCATAATGCTGCAAAAGGCATGATTTCAAGGCATAATTTTTTTCAAGCTGAATAGCATTTCATTGTGAATATATACCACATTTTCTTTATGTGAACTTTCAGTGATGGACACCTAAGTTGATTCCGTATCTTTACCATTGTGGAGACTGTGGCAATAAACATATGAGTGCAGGTATCTTTTATACGTGATATACTGATTTCCTTTCCTTTGTGTAGATACCTGGTAGTGGGATTGCTGAATCATATGGCAGTTCAATAGTAAGATTAAAAACAACTTCATACTGTTTTCTGTAGAAGAAGTTGGACTAATTTACACTCCCACCAACAGTGTATGCACATAAGAGTTTCCTCTTCTTCACGTCTTCTTCAATGTGCTATTTTTTAAATAATAGTCATTTTGATAGGTATGCTATTTCACTGTGGTTTTAATTTATATTTCTCTGATGATTTCTTCATATTCTTCTTCATATGAAGTTTTCTTCATATTCTTCTTGGCCATTTGTATGCCTTCCATTTTTTATCCTTGTGTGCTGATGATTATTATCTTTTTTCTAGAAAACTCTAAAGACTTTCCCAAAATAGCCTTAGATTTGATAAAATAATTTAATGAAGTTTCAGGATACGAAATCAACATATAACAATCAGCGGCATTTCTGTAAAATAACAATCTAGCTGAGAACCGAATTGAGAAGGCAATCTTGTTTATAATAGTTACAAAAAAAAACAAAAAACAAAAAACAAACAACAAAAAAAGAACCTAGGAATATATTTAACCAAGGAGGTGAAATATCTCTAAAAGGAAAACTATGAAACACTGGTAAAAGAAATTGTAGATGAAACAAAGGGAAAAGCATTGTCTCATGCTCATAGATCAGAAGAGTTAATATCTTATCTTTTTTTTTTATTAAATTATAGCTGTGTACATTGATATGATCATGGGGCACCATACACTAGGTTCATAAGCCGTTTGACACATTTTCATCACACTGGTTGACATAGCCTTCGTGGCGTTTTTTTAGTTATTGTGCTAAGACATTTACATTCTACATTTACTAAGTTTCACATAACTTAATATCTTATCTTTAAAGTGACCATACTGCCCAAAGCAGTCTACAGGTTTAATGCAATCCTTATCAAAATATCAACATCATTTTTGTTGAATTAGAAAAAGCAAATCTATAATCCATGTGGAACTGAAAAAGAGCCCAAATAACTAAGGCAATATTGAGGAGTGAAAAAAGAACCTGGGGCATTTTATTAGTCACTACAAGTTGATAGTGACCAAAACAGCATGGTGCTGGTATAACAGCAGACACATAAATTAGAGGACCAGAAGAGAGAATCCAGAAATAAAACAAAACACGTACCACCAACTGATCTTCAGCAAAGTAAACAAAAGCATGAACTGAAGAAAAGACAAGGACACTCTATTTAGTAAACAAATGATTGTTGTGATTTGAGCTTAATACATAGAAAGAGCCTCAGCTAGTGCCTGGCCTGTAGTACTCACTCAGTAAATATACGCTATCCTTGTTACTTCAAAAATAAAAAGTAGAAATCTCATAGACGAAGTCTATAATTACCCTCTGTAGCTCTTTGACAATCCATGTATCATTTGTATATATTCTCTCTACTGAGAATTATCCCTCAAATTTCTTTTTCTAGATTGCCAATGAAACCATTCTGTGCTAAGTTTTAAATCGTTTTATAAGCTCTTTTGTTTTGCAGTTATTGGGGGCACAATAATGAGGAAAGTAAAGCTTGTGTATTATCATATTATCAAGTTGACTGATACCCACGGTGTTTTTGAACTGAAAGACATTTTTAGGGAATTGGATCTTTACCCCTTAAAGTTTCTGTTTGATCCTTTTGATTTTTCCTAGTTGTTAACAACCACAGAATAAGAATGATTTTTATGTGACTACATTTTGTAAAATATATACCGATTAAAGAAAAAAAAGAACCACTACAAGGGTTTCTAATATCGTTATTTGGTAAACTCTTGAAATATGAATATATTAGTGTCTCAGAAATATAAAAGACTATACACAGGGTTTTTTCTTCCTTCAGTGATTAGGGAGGAGCCTAGTCTCTCCACTATTGGTGGGAGGCTCTGTGGGGCAGATGACTTGAAATGTAATGTACAGGCAAAGCTTAGGGCTACAGATTGGCTTTGTTTTTAGGAGTCAAGTAAGGAAGAGACTCAAAAGGAAATTCTCAGGTGAGATTTTGTGGGATCCCCTATTATTGACAAGAATATTTTCCTTATTGGCCAAAAACATCTGGCTTTTTCTGGATCATAACAAGTGCTGAAGATAATAGTATTTTTATTTTTAATGTACTTTAAACTTTAATGAACCTAAATTCTTATAACTCAAGCTGATTCAAATAAGGCAATCATTTCCCATTAATAATTCTCTTCAATGTGCAGATTGCAGAGCACCATCACTATGGAAATTCATGAGTGCCTAATTACACTGCATTCTAAACTGGTAAGGGAAGCACGTTTAATAACATAAGCAAAGTTTAAAGATCATCTATACTTTTTATAGCATTCAATTATTTTGATGTTTTAAAAGCAGAAGTATCTGAGCATACATGTTAACTGGCTTCATGTCCTTTGTAGTTATTTATGATGATGGTATGAATAAACCACAGAATAAACAAAACAAATATAAGGCAGTTGAACACTGTGAGAAAAGAAACTCCCCAACCTGCAATCATTTCTTTAATTTCAAATTTACCTACTGAACGAAGGGCAAGAATTAAGTACTTAGGTTTTAGTCCTAACATGCCACTGAAGATCATCACTGGATAATTCTGCTTGTCTTTCTGAATCAGTTATCTCACTGGCAAAAGGGAGGACGTTAAAATAAGTTATGTCTTGAGTCTCTTTAATTCTATAATTATATAGTCCTGTGAGAGTAAGGACTTTAAAATCTGGAATAAAAAATAAATTTATGATCAAGGCTCTTTTTATAAGTGATTAGCAGGACTTTCCCTGTTCACTCTTCAGTGGTACACACCAAGCAGGCTGACGTTATACGGCATACGATGCTTCAGAAATTCCTTTGACAGCAATATGTGGCTCTTTAGAAAATTAAATGTCATCATCTCACTACCAAATGTGGTTTTCATCTGACTTTAAAAGCACACTGTATTAAGACATGTATCATAACTGACTGCCATTTTTTTATAGTCTAGCATTTCAGGGAACAATTATGGTTCAATTTATGTGAATTCTTGGCAGAATTAAGACAACACCCTTGGCCTAGAAAAGAGTCAGCAGTTGTGGGACGTCAAAGAAAAGGTGCAATTAGAGGGTAAAGGCAATGTCCCGCGCTGCATTATGAAGAATACTTGAAGCTACAGAAATTTATGAAGAATACTTGAAGCTACAGAAATTTGTTTATGGAGTTTGAAACTCAAGAACTCAGTCACATACAGAGATTATAACCACAGCAGCATTTTATTAGAGGCAAAGTATTTCTGCAGGAATCTAAATAAAGCAGAAAAACAAACAAACAAACAAAAAAACACGTTACATAAATTTTAAATAACTACTTTTACACACTGGTGGGAGACTTGGTTGGGTGTTATGAAACAGAATAGTTGGCCTAGTTTTCAAGTAGTATGTTCTAATGGATGACACTTAGAGGTGTGGCCCTCCATGCCCATCAGAGTGTATATAAATGTCCCTGTGCTGTCACTCTCACAAAACTGACCAACAGCAGCAAATCAACTGACCTACAGCAGCAAACCACCCCTGACACCATGAGCTACTACGGCCACTACTAGGGAGGCCTGGGCTGTGGCTGTGGGGGCTTCGGGGGCCTGGGCTACGGCTGTGGCTTTGGGGGCTATGGGTATGGCTCTGGGTACGGAGGCTACGAGTACAGCTGCTGCCGCCCATCTTGCTATGGAAGATACTGGTCTTCTGGCTTCTACTGAATGAACACTTGAAAATTTACAATTCAAGAATTTAGACTTCTATGCCATTCTCTTCTAGAAAACTATTTTATGACCTTCCTTCTGTGTTTGCCCTGTCTTGATAATTAAGTGGCTACTTAGATCACCTGGTTCCTGAATTATGCAAAGAAAACTTGAACTAATAATGGAGGCGTCTGGTTAGCGGCATTTCTCAGAGATCTGCTTCTTTGCTGGGTGGACTCACTAAGCTCTAAGTCTTTCAATTATTTGATATCTAATAATAAACTTTTTCTAATGTAGTAAATGTGTCTTGAGCTTCGATCCTTTTACCAGAATAGCGTGCTGTGACTGATGTGTTAATATCACCGACTAGGGCAATATTTTCTTCTTGTATCTAAGAAATGTACCAATATCTTTCGTCCTAATGATCTTTTCATTCTCCTCCTTTTCTTCTTTTTTAAATCTTCTTTTCTTTATTCCTCTTTCCTTGGTTTTTTTCCTCTTCATCATCCTTAACATTATCAGTATCTAGCTTTTCATCCTCCTGCAAACACAGGAATTTAACATCTAAAGGTAGAAGATGCTTCTGTAATGATCATCAAACTTCAGTTTATTACACTTGATCTTAGGCAAAAGGTCAAGACGGGATTTCAGTTTAATTTGTAAAGACATGCTTCCTTGGAAACTATCTTGATAATTTCAAAGCAAAATGCTAAGAAAAAATTGTTTTCATGTAAATTATTTTAGAACACTTGAAAAAATAAAAATTAGGAAATTATGCCAAAATAATAATAATAGTTAAATCTAGGAGATGGGGATATTATATTTTGGGTATAAATATTCTTTTGTACATGTTTGAAATATTTCATAGTAACAGAAACTGAAACAAACAAAACTCATTTCAATGACCTTAAACACACATTATCTTATTAAATTAATTTTATAAAAATGGACCCAAGAAGGACTAAAAATCTGAAAAGCTCTATATCTCATATAGAAATTTAACCCATGATTAAAAACCTTTCCAGAAAATACAAAAAAATTTAGGCCAGATGGTTTGCCTGATGAATTCTTAACATTTTCTCTTTCAGAGTATAAGAAAAGAAGGGTCATTTCCCCACATCTCTCTTTTTTTTTTTTTTTTTTGAAGTTAGCAAATCTCAACAAAATAGCAGAAGTTAAAAAAAATATAATAATGTCACCTACGGAGGAGAGATGATAAGCCAATATTTCTCATTGGCATATATGTGAAAGACTTAAGAATCATAAACAAATTTATCTAGCAATATATGACATAGGTAATAATTCATATGCAAGTGAGTTTTATTTGAAGAATCTGAAAAAACTTACCATTAGAAAATCATAAACATAACTCAATCTATTAACAGAATGGATAAAATAAAATGAGACATTAAATATAATCTAATTCCTATAACCGTGTTGGCTTAAATAGCACATACTTATTATCCCCCAGGATAATCTGTAGGTCAGATGCCCAACGCAGACTGGGGGGCTTCATCCCTTTCCATTGTGTGTTTCCTCACCTTTCGCGGCTTCAGGCTGCCCACTTTTTGAGTCCCGTGGCACCTTCCCTCCATCCTCAAAGCCAGCAAGGGCTGTGGAGATCTTCTCATGCTGCTGTCTTTCTGGTTCTCTGCAGCAAGGCAGGGTTCTCTGCTTTGAAGGACTCGTGATAACATTGTGCCTGCCCAGCTAACTAGGAAAATCTCCCCATTTTAAATTCATCTGCAAAGTCTCTTCAGTCATGTAAGCTAACAAATTTAGAGATTCTGGGCCCTAGCCCATGAACGTTTCAGCAGTCTTATTAGGCACGCATTCTCCCCACCACACACTCCACATGAATTTTACCATTTGACCATCACATACACAATGTGCAAGAGTGACTACTTCTGAATAGCCTTGCCGAAAAAATACATTTCATATTTCTAAATTTTTCCAATCTGATAGAGGAGAAATGGTAAATAAATTAGTTTTAATTTGTATTTCTATTTCTGTAAGGGTGAACATCTTTTGTTGTCCTCAATTTTCTATCTTTTTATTGAGTTTTGTGTTCGTGTGTTGCCCATTGTAGTTTTTCTGTAATACTCAAAGTTCAGGATACGTTAAGAACATGTTTCTTTCACTTGTGACATGGTGTTGCATATATTTCTTCTTGTTTTTCATTTACTTTCTTTTTACTTTCCTTACCATGTTCTTACTAACAAATACATGGGTGCATATACATGTACATATACAGAGAGAGAGAGAGAAGCATGTAGACTGATATATGTGCATGTAAATTATACATGCATGTTAATAAAATTCAAATTTCAAACCAAAGTGATTGCTTACTGATTGCTTCTGGTTTTGACTCAATGCCAGAAAGCCTTTTACTGTATGCCCAATATATATATATAGAAGTTTACCCATATTCTCTCTTAACATGGTTTATTATATCTACATTTTGAACCCCCCTTTTTTTTTGACACAGAGTCTCACTTTGTCATCCTCAGTAGAGTGCTATGGTGTCATAGCTCACAGTAACCTCAAGCTCTTGGGTTTACGTGGTTTTCTCGCCTCAGCCTCTCAAGTAGCTGGGACTTCAGGTCTCCACCACCATGCCTGGCTATTTTTAGAGATGGGGTATCACTCTGGCTCAGGCTGGTCTTGAACCTGTGACCTTCGGCAATCCACCTGCCTCGGCCTCCCGAGTGCTGGGATTCCATGTGTGAGCCACTGCGCCTGGCTAGGAAATGGTTACTTGTGTATCACAGGGAGGTATGAATTTACTTTACTGTTTTATCTTTTAGATGTGGCTAGCTAGTTGCCAGGCAGGCATTAGTTACTAAAAATTCAATTGTTACCAAAATAGTGCCTGTATTAAACTTTCATATTATTTGGCTTTGTATCTGGATTTTCTTTTATTTTTATGTCTTTTTTTTTTTTTTTTTCTCATGCATCAGTATCACATTGTGTTAATTACAGAGACCTGTATCACAGTTTAGTCTCTGGTACAACTAAAATTCCCCTGGAACCTTTTAAATTTGAATTTTCCCGGTTGGTCTTACATAGCGTGTGTATTTATTTTTCCACATGGAGTGTGGTATTAATCAACTCACCTATGTCCATAAAAAAGAAGAAACTGATGAATGGATAAAGAAAATGTGGCACATACACACAATGGAATATTAGTCAAACATAAAAAGAAGGAAATCCTGCCATTTGCAACAACGTGGATGGGACTGGAGAACAATATGTTGAGGGTGATAAGCCAAGCACAGAAAGACATGTCTTGCATGTTTTCACTCATACGTGGGAGCTAAGTATTAAAACAATTGATCCCATGGAGACTGAGAGGAGGAGGAAGGCTACCAGAGGCTAAGATGGGTAGTGGAGAGGGGGAGATAAAGTGAAGATAATTAATGGACACATAAACATAGGTAGTTAGAAAGAACAATATTTGATAGCACAACAAAGTGACTATTGTCAAAAATAAGTTACAGTATACTTTAAAATAATTTAAAAAATGGAATTGGAATGTTTCTAACACACACAAGTGATAAATGCTTGAGGCAATGGGTACCCCAATTCCCCTTATTTGATGAGTACACATTGTGTGCCTGTATCCAACATCACAGTACCCTATAAATACACACAACTATTATGTACCCATAATAAATAAAAACAAGTAAGCAAATAAATAAATGAAATCAGGCAGAGTAAAAAATAAAAGTAATTTTATTGACATTGAATTGAATTTATAAATTAACAATTAACTTGGGAGAAAACTTACGATAGAGGATAGTTCATTCTTGAAAAGAGGATTTTTTTCCAATTTGTTCAGTTCTACTATTAAATCTTACTATAGGTTTTGCATTTTTTTTTAAAGTATATTCTGTAGTATTTGGTATTCTTTGTTACTTTTAAAACAGTGGTTTCTGTATCATGATATCTTTTACTTTTTTTGTATAAATAAAAACCATCGATTTTTCTGTGGTCATATTATATCCTATTGCTTAACGAATTATTTGGGTTTTTTAGTAAGATGCATTGTTGATTCTCGGGATTGACCACGTATGCTGTTGTGTTGTCTGCAAATACAAGTGTTTTACTTCCTTTCATTCTTCCTTTCTAATTCTGACTTTTCTGATACGCACATTTCTTGCTCAACTGCATTAGCTAGTATCTATAGAACAGGTTTAATAGTAGTGAATGTAGTGAGCCTCTTTGCCTTTCATTAATAGTAGTGAATGTAGTGAGCCTCTTGGTTTAATAGTAGTGAATGTAGTGAGCCTCTTTGCCTTTCTCCTCATCTTTGTAGAAATACCTCTAGGGTTTCACAGTTAATTAAGATACTGACTTTAAGGCAATTTTATTATATTAAGAAATTATCCATCAGTTCCTATTTACTTAAGTGCCTTTATCATGAATGAATGTTGAAATTTGTCAAAAGTTATTCAGCATTTATAGAAATAGTAATATGATTATTCTTGACTATCAATGTGATATATTATATTAATCAACGTCCCCATCATGATACTACTTCTATTCTTAAAATAAATCTCATTTCCTCACATATTTTTGTCATAGTATTGCATTCTATTTGCTAATGCTCTTAGTATTTTTGCATGCATATTTATAAATAATATACTATGTGTGTAATTTTCTTTTGGCATGTGTGCTATCATTGTTGATTTAGATAAAAATGGTAAGCCCATTTTATAAAAGGTGTTTGGAGGCTTCATTCATTTGCAATGCTCTGAAACAATTTATGTTGCATAAAGATAATGTCTGAGTTTTTGGTAGATTCGACTTTGAAACTACTAGAGCTTGCGGATTTTGATTGGTGTGGGTATTTCTTGTTGTCTTTCTCTGTTCCTTTGCAAAGAAGTATCAGAATTGTTAACCCACGTGTGTGTGTGTGTGTGTGTTTTATGTACCCTACGTGTGTTAATTTTATCAGCTACAGTACCTTTGCTTTTCCGGAATGTCATATAATTGGAACCATGTACAGTATGTTACCTTTCCAAGTGGTTTCGTTCACTTAGTATGCATTTAAGATTTGTTTTTGTATTTCTATCTTGATGGTTCAATTATTTTTAATATTAAATACATTATATGGGGGTATGACGGGTTTTTTTTAATCCATTCACATATTGAAGGGCAGTGTTTCCAATTGTTGGAGTTAAGAATAAAGCTTCTATAAATATTCATTTGCAGGCTTTGAGTCAGACATTTTCAAATCTATTGTGTAAATATCAAGGAATGCAACTGTTGGATTGTATGTGTACGGTAAGAGCATGTTTAGTTTTTTTTAAGAAAGAGCTAAACTGTCTTCTAAAGTGACTGAACCATTTGCATTCCTACCAGCAATGACTCCTCATTGTCACTGCAGCCTGAGAACAAAAAAGGAAGCTCCTGTTGTTCTGCATCCTTGCCAGCAATGGATGTTGTCAGCTTTTCAAATTTTATCTGTTCTAATAAGTATATCATAGCATCTCATTTTTATTTAATTTTCACATTCTTTTATTTTTAGATTTCTGTAATTGTTTGGTTTTAGATGTTTCTCTTGAATATAGTGATTCTGTCTTTGTGAATCCTATTAATAAATGTTTTCTTTTAATAAAGAAGTTGTTTGTCCTCATTTATTTACTTGTTATTATGTTTGGTGTCAGCGTATGTATTATATATAATTAAATATATAATATAATTTATGTATTATATTAGCTATGCTTCTCTATCTATGTATTATGCTTTCTTTACTCAATATTGTATAAATAATTTTGATATTCAGAAAAATTATGATTGTTATTTTAGTGGTTATACAACATAATAATGTATTTTCTTGTAAAGTGTCCATTTACCTCATTTACTTATTTAAACTTTTACTATCTGATTTTTTAGTTTTTAATAATAAAGACTATGACCTCTTATTCAACCATTGAATACAATTTTCTATATTTCTACTCCTTTCTTTCATTTTTATGTGAATTATTTTTACTTTCTCATACCATATATAACATGCTACATAGTTTTCTTTTATTCTTATCATTATCTAAGTCTAATTGTAGATCAACAATTAAATATATTAGGTTGAAACTTGTAATCCTAGCACTTCGGGAGGCTAAGGAGGGAAGAACACTTGGGGCGAGGAGTTCAAGACTAGTCTGGGCATAATAATGAGCCCTAGCTCTATAGAAATCATTTTAAAAAATGTTTCTGGGCATGCTGGTGCATGTATGCAGTGACAGCTACTTGAGAGGATGAGGCAGGAGTATCTTGCTTGTGTATAGGAGTTCAAGGCTGCAGTGAGTTGTGAGTGCTCCATTACACTCCAGCCCAGGCAATAGAGTAAGACTTTGTCTCTGAGAAAAAATTAAACATATTAAATTTTCAATAGTAGTTCTTTGCCAAAGTTTTCTCATTTATCTAAGTTGAATCCTCAGTTGATTAGCAGGAGGGGTTTGTGCGTTCTGTATTTCCTAGATTTTGGCTTTAACCATTTCTGATGAAATACAAGAATAGAATTTTGTCCAGGGCATGCAGCAGCACTCTGAAGGGTTTTCTAAATACGGTGGCTGTAGAAGTAGCCATGCATTTCCTTGAATTAACCTCTAGGAAGGTGACACTTGACCTATGTTTTGAAAAATTGTTTAGCATAGGATGGGTGGAGAATTGCAAAAGAAGATTCTAGGATGAAGCGACAGCTCCTGTAAAGCGTCACAAGCATCCAGCAGGTTGAGGTCATATGTTACTTGTGTGTGGAGTAAAAGCAAATATATGGGAGGGGGAAGTACCAGGATATACAAATATAAACGAGGTGATGAAAAGCCTTGTTGTGAATTTAAGGATATTTTTTTTCAGGGTCACAGAGAGATTTTATTTAGGAATAACAAAGAGAAAGCTTAGATTTTATTTAAGAATAAAGATAAAGTTTAGAGTGTTTGCAAAGAGAGTTGGAAATGGGTCCCTCTTTTGAAGGAGCAGAAGTGAGAGAGACTAAGAGTTTAATCTTTAATAGTGTCTAATGGCTAAGAGATATAATGACTAGGGAATGAAGTGACAGATGTGTTCATTAGAGTGTTAATTTGTACACGGTATGGAGAGCAAATCTGATGAGGGCATTCCTTTGAGGCAGTGTGACCAGTGGGAAGCTCCTACATTAATCCAGGGTAAAATGAAAGAGTACCAAATTAAACGGTAACAGACTAGACAGGAGTAATATTGACGGAAAATCATTTATGTGATTCAGTTGTTGACCATGTGAGTGTAAAATGGTCAAAGAGGGGAGCAATAGTGATGAAAATATAAGAAAGGATTCCAATATTATATCCAAGTATGTGGCTTGGCTGATACTCAGAAAACAGGCAGTTTTGTGCGAAAAGAAAAGAATGAGTTCGCTACAACCAGGCATAGCATTTGAGAGTATCTGAAATAAGAGATATCCAATAAACAGCCACATCAATGGAGCCGAAGTTTAGAGAGACCTTTTGAAAGTCGTGAGTGTAAGCACTGTTATTAAAAACAATAATAAATGAAATTCCACACAAAGTATGCACGGTGAACATGGAGGAAAAGATACACTTTTAAAGTTAATGGATAAGTAAAAAATTAGGAATAAACTAATAAGGAATTGGCAGGGTAAGCTAATTGAATGTTTGTCATAGAAATTAAGAGAAGAAAGCTTTACAAATGAACACACGGATGGCGAGGCAGTGGTGCTAAATGCCAAGGCAAGTTCAAATGAGTCAAAACACCAAGGTTTCCTCTAATTCTATCTGGAAATCACTAAGGACTTTGAGATGGTGCCCTGACCACCCTGGAGAAAAGACCTTGGGTCTTTTCAGAAAGAAGGATCAGAAACCATGACAATGGAATGCAAATTATTATAAAAAGAAAAGCAGTCTGCGGTTATGCAATTACAAGACTACTGGAAGCTATCAACCAGATTAAACCTTTTTAATTAGAACCCCAGCCTGGCTTTTGAAGAGGCCATAATCATTTTTCATCTAGGGAAAATTTTATTCTTGGGCATGTACACTCATTAAAAACAATTATTACTAAATGTCTTTTAATAAGAGTTTGGACCTTTTATAAAGTAAGAAAAGGACAATTTTTAAAAAATTATGGGACTTTAAATTATTCTATTATGTGGAAATAAGATTACCTGCCATTGCTGTCTCCCACACCCAGTACTGAGAGAATGAAATTATTCTGAGAAGCTAGAGACTCCTACACTGAGGAAATCGTCTTTATTATCAAACCTAACTCTGATCTCTGACACTGTGAGCTACTATGGCACCTCGTAGGGACACCTTGGCTGCAGGGACCGCTATAGGTATGAGGCTATGAGTTCTGCTACTGTGCCCATCTTGCTATGGAGGTAAAGATCCTTTGTCTTCTACTAAAAAACTCACTGACTCTTAGACTTTTTTCTATGCCTATATTCTTGGCTATATGCTTTAGTAGTGTTCCTGCATTTCTCGATACAGAGAAAATATCTATCACTTACTGGCTTCATGCTCCAGAAGGAACTAGCTGTCCGTTCCTTGAGAACAATCTGAACCTTTTGAATTGGGGTTTTGCCTATTATTTAGTCACTAACATCTGTCATGACCATCTGTGACCTATAAATTTGTATTTTAAAATAATCATATTTAACTGTCATAGCAAATATGGCATTATCAGTTCATTTCAGTACATTTCAAATGGACATGGAAGTTTTCAATCAAGATGTTAGTCTTTTTTAAAAAAAATATTTTTATTGGATTTCTGATTGGACAGATAATATATTTTCATTATCAGAAAGATAAAGGTAGAATGATATAATACCCATATTGCATTGTTCAGTATTCAGGAACAGGTATAATTAATAAAATTATATATATACGCAAAATACTGCTTTATAGCCTACTTTGTCTCCTTAATAAGAAATTGAAAACATTTCCTTGATGTCATTAAATTATCTTAGAACATTTCCAATAGCTACCTGGTATCATAAAAGCTATTTAACCATTCGCCCCTTGTCACTTTTCTTACATATGGTAAACGTTTTGTTCTTGAATTTCTGATCACTTCTCTGATTTGTTTTTCTTTATTATATCAGCAGACATGGGTGCCTGCTTCACCGACCCCTCTGCCAAAAATGGTTTTTATCCTTGCCAAGCTTTCATATGTAAAAAAGTTTATCTTCTTTTAATTAGTATTTAATAATTGCTCTGGAAATCAATATTTTAAATTTTTGTTTCGCTTTTTAAGTGATAAATAATAATTGTACATATTCATGGAGTGCAAAGTAATGTTTCAACACAACATATGGGGATCAAGTCAGGATGGTTTGAATTGGTGTTTTGTTTCAACAATGTTTTGATTCAACATATATTTACTGTCCCGTGCCTGTCATCATTCTACGTGTTGAGGATAGAAAAGAATGATATGGACAAAACCACTGTACACTTTCACGTGTTTTACTTTCCATTTGTTTTCAGCAACTTTGTGTGTGATTTTGTTTTTATAATTTGATTCTATATACTTTTTTATGACTTAACCTTAAATAATAATTAATTATGACCTTTATTCTAATAAATGTGTTTGTATTCTGAAACTTATTATCAAAGTATAGCAAACATAGGATTATACACAAAAATAAAAATTTAAATAAAGAATTGAGTTGATACTAAATAATACTCACAATAAACGTGTAAGGAATAATGAATACTACCTAAACTCTCACACACACAACACTAAGTTTTCAAACATATTATATCCTTTATGGAGAATCAGTTCAGTGTTAAACTATTGATATATGATATATGTTAAACTATTGATATACGAGCTACCTTCTTGACAAGGTAATTTATTTAACTGACTTTCTATTTTCCTACTTGTAGATTAGAATCATGTTTCCCAAAAGGTATTGTTTCCCTAAAATAGGCGTGAAGAATGTCTGAGTTTAAAACACCTGAGGATTACTTGCCAACTTTATTTTCTGGGCCATTCTTTTTGATAATTTCTTTTCAGTTGTTGCGCTATAGTTTCCTAGACAGTTAGTCAAAACTTCCTTGAAAAAAATCACTATTTTAAATGATACCCAAGTTCTCTTTGGCGTCTTAAATTATTGCAATGCTTAGTATTCATTTCTAACCCCGCCTGCTACAGTGGATAAGGTAGCTCTGATGTGCCGTCCCCCTTTCAGAGAATGTAATCTAAACGTTATTACAAGGACTCTGAAATCTTGGAAGAAGTTTTGGAGGAGATTTGATATAAGTATAATATCCAAAGACAAAATAATAAATTGAAATAGCACCATGTTCCTCTGGAGAGTTATATGATGTTCATTTCAAATAAGTTCTCAGTAATGATGATAAGGGTACTGCTTACTTTATAAGTTAGTATAGTCCCTTTTTTGCTTTATTCCTATAGTTATGATCATTTCATGGCCTTTTGAAGGCATCTAACACTTAATTTTTTAATTTTTTAAATAATTTTACTTTTGATTAATGAACATATATCTATTTATTGGGCATAGTATGACGTTTTGACATATATTTACCTTGTGGAATGGTTAAATAAAGTTAATTATTGATAACAAATTCATCACCCCATGTATCTATAGGCTTTTTTATGATAAAAATATTTAAAATTCACTCTCTTGTACTTAATTTTGACATACATACCCTTATCAGAAGAACTGAGCTGTAGGCAAACTTGCAGATAATTTGGTCTAAAAAATTTTAATTTAAAGGACTGAAGTTAAAAATGGCAAAAGAATTTCTTATTCATTAACAAGTCTTCATCATACTGCTCATTATTTTTTTTCCAGTAAAAGGTAAGAAAATCACCTTGAATGAAATAAACAATGTCTTCTCTAAATCTGTAAATTCTGAAGAATGTATATGGGGTATAGTAGTTAAGTGTGTCAAATTGTTGTAAAATAAAATTAAAATGTGTATTAAGTATATTAATTTGAATCTATAATAAGGCATCCCAATTATATTTTCTAGATTGGGAAAATACGGAGTAGACTAACATAGCCATTAGGGTTAGTGATTGTATATGGGTGGTGTGCACTACTGGTTCATTATCAGATTGTATGAGCTCTGAGCTTAGAGTTTTCATTATCTGTTACATTTCTGCAGAACACAGAACATGTGCTCAATGAATATTTGTTCAAAGAAAAATAATAACTAATATTATAGAATTTTGTGACCCAAGAAGTTATTGGTTATAACTGATTGAACCTCCATTGACAGAATTAAAGTACTGGCTGAAAGACAATTCCTTGACAAGTTGATTTCTGAATACATTTCAGAAACCAAAATGTATTCTTAACTATTATCATTTCTCATCCTTAAACATATTTTTGATACATTCTCTCCTGAAAATCTGAATTAGGAGTAAAGCTGTCTGAATCACACCAAACCCTCATTTACTAGATTACATATCCTTAAGAAATTCTCTTACCTTGTAATTGATGATGAAATTTCAAATTCTACTTTCAAATACATTTTATAAATGAAATGTAGGCTTGTAAAATAAAAGAAAATAATACTTCCCAACAAAATCTCAGAGGGTTGTACAGAAACCCAAGGACAATATACATGTCAAAATGTTGTCAAATTACTGAATTTGTTGTAAATAAATTATTTTGCAAAGGATTTTTGTATTTTCTTACTTAGAAAAGTATATAGCTATTCTTTTTTAAAAGAATAAACTTGTATTGAGTATAACCAAATAAAACTTGGTTACCTTTAACAGTGAAAATTCATAACTCTCTCTTGATTCAATAGTAGGTCAAAAAGGTTTTCTCTTTATAATACAAGTTTTTCACTTTAGGTTAATCCTCTGTCTGAGAGCTCTTGTAGGAAGTTATATAATTGGTATCTTTTTAGAACACTTCTTTTCGGAGTCTCAAAAGGTCAATGATGCTTGAGGGCTTGCTTATGAGTATCTTAGAGAGGTAAAGCTTTATAACTTGTATTGATTCTTCTAAAATTTAAGAATCAATGAACATTCATTGCATTTATGAAATAATTATGCATAATTAATTTTTTGGTTTTAGTTTTGTTGTAAACAGGATTCCTGTTTGCCCATCAGCAATAAAACTGGTTTTGTGTTATCTTACTAATACTAATGATTAATATCTCCTAAATAATTCAGGGTCTTTTCTTCTTGATACTTTTATAAAATGACTCTTAAAGCTGAGGTGCTAACTGAAGATGGCTATCAGAGGAAAGCTGACTATGTTATTTTTGGTGACATGGAATCTTTTCATTGATTCCTACTTCTTTTCACTGATATTCATCACACAGGTCCCAGACAAGTTCCATCCAGTGATAAATGGACACCCTATTCCAATGACATTTTCCTAAAGAATCAAAACAGGAGTCTTGAGATAGGAATAATTTTTGACCAATTTTTCTGTGCTGATGATTTTGAAAACTCAGGGTCAAGTGTCAAAAAGAGGAATTATGATGAATTCTCATATAATCCTGACAAGTCAAGTAAATTAAATATGGACATTCAGTTCTTTGAGATGATATTAGTAAATTAAGTGTGTTCATATTGTGAGAACAAAGCACAATTTTATTTCTTTTTTTTTTTTAATAGGGATTTGGGATACAAGAGCAGTTTTGTTACATGGATATCATGCACGGTGGAGAGGTCTAGGTGTAGTCATCACCCAAATAGTGTACATGGTACACTGTACCCATTAAGCCCTTTTTCACCTACAGTCTCCTCCCACCCTCTCACCCTTCTGAACCTGGAAGGCCTATTATTCCGCTCTGTATATCCCTGTGTATCCAAGAATTTGAATTAGTTTCCACTTATAAATGAGAACGTGTGATATTTTACTTCCTGAGTTATTATACTTAAGATATTTCCTCTGCTTCCATCCATGTCAAAGACATTATTTCATTTCTCATTAGGGTTGCATAGTATATCGGGCATTTGCATATGTTATACACACACATATTTTCTTCATCCAATTATCTGTCTGTGAATGCTTGGTTTGACTCCATCTCTAAGTACAGATGTCTTTATGGTGTAATGATTTTTTTTCACTTTCAGTTGATACTGAGTAGGGGGATGCTGGACCAAATGCTAGTTCAAATTTTAGTTTTGGGGTGTGTGTGTGAAATCTATGTACTATTTTCCATAGAGATTGTAATAATTTACATTCCCACCAATACTGCAAACACGTTCCTTTTTCTGCACATGTGCTTTGGGTTTTATTTGTTTCTTTGTTTTACCTTTTAATAGCAGCCGTTCTGACTGGTGTGAGATGATAGCATTTTGTGGTTTTAATTTGCATTTCTCAGGTTATTAGTGATGCAAAACAGTTTTACTTATGCTTGCTGATCATTTGTTTGCCTTCTTTTGAAAAAAATTTGTTTATGTTCTTTGTCCATTTTTTCATGGGGTTATTTACGTCTTTTGGTGGTTGTTGAACCAATTGACTTTCTCATAGATTCTGGATGTTAACCCTTTATGGATGCATAGATTGTTAATATTTTTCCTCATTCTTTAGGTTGTCTGTTCACTATTTTGATTATTTATTTTCTTGTGCAGAAGAATTTTATTTTAATTAAGTCCTGTCTGCCTGTTTCTGTTTTTGTTGCCTTTGCTGTTGAGGTCTTAGTCATGATTTTTTTTTTTTTTTCCCTAGAACAATGTATTGAAGAACTTTCCCTAGATTTTCTTCTAGATTTTTATAGTTTCAGGTCTTATATTTAATTCTTTAATCCAGGGCTTTCCAACCTTTTTTCTTTTCTTTCTCACATTCAAAGAATAAAAGTAGTGTTGGGCCACACATTAAGTACACAAATACCAACCAAAGTTGATGGTACCAACAGAAGCAAAGCAGTCCTCGGACAGTCTGGATGGGTCCCACAGGCCTCAGTGTGGACACCAGTGCTAGTAATGTATTTTGAGAGGGGTCACGATTAATTCTTCTGCATATGCTATCCTATTTCCCAGCACTATTTATTGAATAGGTTACTTTTTCCACAGTGTACATTCTTATCAACTTTGTCAAAGATCAGTTGGCTGTAGGTATATGGCTTTACTTCTAAGTTTTCTGTTTTGTTTCATTGACCTATGTGTGTATTTTTATACCAGTTCCATGATGTTTTGCTTATGACAGCCTCATAGTATAATTTGAAGTCAGGTACTATGATATCTCTCACATTGTCCTTTTTGCTTATGATTGCCATGTTTATTTATGCTCTTTTTGGCACCATAAGGAATTTTAGGATTGCTTTTTCTAGTTCTGTGGAAAATAACGGTGGCATTGTACTAGGAATTACATTGAATCCTATAGATAGATTTGGTAGGATGGTCATTTTAATGATATTAATTCTTGTGATTCCTGATCTTGGGTTGTATTTCCAGTTATTTGTGGTGCCTACATTTTCTTTCATCAGTGTTTTATAGTTTTCCTTGTAGAGATAGTTCACTTCTTTGTTAAATGTATTCTTAGGTTTTTTTTTAAGCTACTGTAAATAGAATTGACTTCTTGATTTTGTTCTCACTTTGATCCTCATTGGTATATAGAAATGTTGACAACTTTAATTCACTTTGTAGCCTGACATTTCACTAAAATCACTCATAAAATCTAGGCATCTTCCCACAGAATTTTTAGTGTTTTCTAGATATGCAATCACCATTGGCAAATACAGATAACTTGACTTCCTCTTTTCCAATTTGGTTGCGTTTTACTTGTTTTCTTTGTCTGTGTAAGTCTTCCAGTGCTCAATATGAGTGGTAAAAGTGGGTATCCTTGTATTAAAAACATAGTTTCTTAAAAATAAAGTAGAAATATGATAATGGCCAAAGTTTTAAGCAGCTCAATTTCAGAATAAAAAAATAATTTTTTTGAAAACTTAACAGATTAGAGTAAATCAGAAAAGTGGCCTATTTTAGGATTTTGAACAAGTGTCACCAAACCTATTTAAACTTTAAAATAAGCGAGTGGCACCTGTGGCTCAAAGGAGTGAGGCGCCAGTTCCTTATGCCGGAGGCGGTGAGTTCAAACCCAGCCCTGGCCAAAAACCGCAAAAAAAGAAAAAAAAAAAAAAAAAGAAAAGAAAGAAAGAAACTTTAAAATAAGCCAAATCCCACGATCTTGCCTTCATTCAGTGTAATATTTTGAATGGCAATGAGATGCTCTGATGCCTGAATAGAGCATTTTATACAGATGGCAGTAATCACACATATGGTCTTGAAGATACCGAGATATTTTTCAACATAGACAAAGTGTGCCTCATTGGGATTTCAACAAATGTTCTCAAATTAGAATTCAAAAACATTAATAAAATTCTCTTTCCTATAATCGTGGCCACAAAATGAAGATTATTTAAGTCTCTTTTTGTTGCCACACCTTTTTCTGAGGTGTGCAAGAGTCCCTGCGAAGATGATGACACTTGAACAACATACCTTTGTGAGTGAACAAAATCCTCAACTCTTGACACACACTGTGAGCTATTTCTCTGGTGACTGCTATGGAGGCCTGGGCTATAGGTACAGAGCCTGGGTTATGCCTGTGGTTGTAAAGGCTGCAGTCACAGCTGCCACTACCCAGTATGCTGTGCTGATATGGACTCTCTGGATTCTATTGAAAAGAAAAAAAAAATTACTAATGGTTTGGGACTCTAGAATTCATATATCACCCTATTGTTAGTTTTTTTCATGATAAATAATACCTCATTCCATGATGTGACTGATGATTTCTCAGATCAAGTCATGTGGGGCATTTCTTTTGGCAATTTCCTATAAAGCTATCGTCTTTGAATGATAAAGTTTGGTTCCTTTAATTTACTTCACATTAATGTTTACTAATTTTAATATTAACATACAGGCTGATTTTTTTTTTGCCTTAGAAATTGTTCTTTTAAGGATGACCTTATAAGAGGACTTAGTGTTATAAAAGGTATATTAGCTTTGAAAGTGAAGCTCTGCTCTGGTTTCTTAAACATTTCTACATATATTTTTGCAACAGAAGTCATTCTGACAGAGAAAAAAGGTATTTTTTTTTCTTATTTATGCTCAAAAAAGTAACTTTTCTTTACAGAGTCAATTAGAAAGCCTCTAATTACCAGGCATTGGATGGCAAGGTAAGTTGAAGGAACTAAGAGTTCAGCATCAGGGGAGAACACTTATTTGGAAAAGGAAATTGTTCTAGACCAGTGGTTCTCAACCTTCCTAATGCCGTGACCCTTTAATACAGTTCTTCATGTTGTGGTGACCCCCCATCATTACTAGCAACAAAAATAATTTTATTGTTGGGGGTCACCACACTGTGAAGAACTGTATTAAGTGTCATGACATTAGGAAGGTTGAGAACCACTGTTCTAGACTGTTTATCTAAGTCAGGATAATATCACACTGTGTTTTTACTCCTTTCACTTTAGCCATAATGAAAGATGGAGAAAAATGATCGATATTCTTTATTTCTTTGAATATTTAAATATATTTAAAAGATGGGTAATTGAACTAAAGAAAGTAAAAGGAAAGAAAAAGAAAATCTTTTGCATGTTCTTTTGAGGTAGAGATGTCCTGAACCCCAGGTGGATCATCTCCTAGAACTGCTGAGCATATGACCCGAGCTTGGTAAATATTTTAAAAATTATGGATCTAATTAAAAATGGAGGAAGTAATTAAAATTTCTGACCTACTATATATCAAATATTTTGTAAGGTGGTCATATTCTTCAAAATGGGAACTTAAATATTGTAATAGTTCATTTTATCCTTCTATCAAGAACTATCTCAGGCCAGGTAATTTATAATAAAAAAGGTTTTATTTGGCTTATGATTCTGCAGACCACACAAGAATTACAGTCCTAGCTTCTGCTTCTAGTGGGGGTGTCTTCAGGCTTCCAATTAGGCTGTGTGACAGACTGACAGAAGGATCAAGAGGAGGAGGTAGTTACAGGCTCTTTGAAGCAACCAACTCTTACATGAACTAATAAAGCAAGAACTTGCTCATTATCACTGAAAGGACAACAAGCTGTTCCTGAGGGATCTGCTCAGACAGTCCAAACTCCTTCCACCAGGCCCCACCTCCTACCCTGGGGATCAAACTTCAACATGAGATTTGTGGAGGCCACAACTCCAAACCACATCATGTATGAAGAAATATTTTAAGTCCTCTAACATCTCTAAGAAATTAAAACAATTGGGAAAATACAGAATTTTGGAGAAAAAGGGAATGGGATTGTATTCCCTCTTTGATACTAATTTTGTAACATGAAGCCAACTTTTCAAATTTCATTGATACTTTCTTTAAGTCAATTAAGTATGGTGATCATTTGTATTTTCAAGAACTATTGTAAAATAAACCCACCTATTCACATATATGTGCAAATATTAATTTGTGAGCATCTGTCATGGCATATGAAACACAGTAGGTGATTGTATTAATTTCTTAGGGCCAACTAAGTACCACTAAGTGCACAGCTTGAAAGAAGAGAAATTTATTGTTTCACCTCTATGGAGGCTAGAAGTTTGAGGTGGTAGTCTCTATAATGTTCATGTTTCCTTTGAAATCTGTAAGGAATCCTTCCTTGCCTCTTCCTAGCCTTTGGTAGTTTGGCGTTCCTTGGTGTGTTGCTGTGGAACTCCGATCTCTGTCTTTGTAGTCATTACGGTGTTTTCCTTGTGTGTTTTTGTGTCCCTTTTCCTCTGTGAGTTTATGTTCAAATTTCTCCTTTTGATAAGGACACCAGTCACATTAAAGAGTTGTACCAAACTACAGTCCACCCTAAGGACCTCACTTCAATTTGATTATATCTGCAAAGACTCTATTTTAAAATAAGATCATATTCAGAGGTATTAGGGGCATGGAACTTCCACACTCATTTTTGGGGAGGACACATTCAGCCCGTCACAGTGATCTGTATTTTGTGTTTATTGTTACTTTGCTTAGAGAATATAATTTTATACAATATGTGATAGGGAAAAAAACAGGAGATTCAATATAAGACTTTAAATTTCAATCTTCAGATTCTTTCAGCAATTCTAAGCATGTCTTCCTGGAATCAAAAATGATTTGAGAAAACAATGACTTTGATTTAGTATGAATTGTGTTCAAACTAACATGTAGAGGGTCATTTATGATTGTCCATGAGAGAGTTTATGGTTTTAATTTATATCTACTTATAAATGTGCACCACCACACAACCTCATTAACAAAAGCAGAGCTACCACCCCAAGGCAGCTTACAAATGACTTCAGAAAAGTGGTTTGTGATTTTTGCTATTTGTTCAAATTGACTATTCAAATTAAGATCTTTCCCCCAAATGTGTATTGATTTTAGTTTCTTCAAATTATGTATGCTTTCTTCCACTTCTCCCCTCTTCCCAATTAGGCAAACCTGGTCATTCCCAAGGCCGTCTTTAATCTGTCTGTTCATGAAAACAGCAAAATAAATATTATAGCCAATCAAAATTATACTTTTCCCATTGCCAAAATAATTTCTAAGTTTATCCTTTGATTTACTGGGAGGAAACAATCAAACAAAGTCATGTCGTTGGTTTTTGAGCAAGATGTTTCATTGCTCTCCCACCCATGAATGCCACTTACAAGATTTTTCAAATTAAAAATCTAAAAGAGGTGATTATAATGCTTTATCTTAGCTGTATCATTCTAGACTCCTTTAAAGATTCAGGCAATTACAAACCTAAGTTAAATAAGCATTTCAGGATATGAGGTGAAGGAGAGGAAATGGTGAAGTTCTAACACGACAGACTTGTTTCTACAGACGTACATAAGCAAGCCTATTGCTTACATATATTTGTTGTTGGATGTGTTCCACTGGTTAAAGGATCATTGCAGAACTATCATATCCTAACTTTTGGTTAAAGAAAAAGACAACTTCTACTCTCCATGGATAAGACCATTAGAATTCCTGATTGTTAATATTTCCAATAATTTTGTTAGTGTGACAGAATGAGTCACTATTCCCATAGATTTACCAGTTTATGTATTAAGCTTTCAGGTATTCTAAATGTTCACAAAAATGGAAGTTAAAGACATTACAAAAACTTTTTTAAATTATTGTATGTTGTCAATCACTTGAGAAAACTAAAGGACAAAGAAGTAAACAATTGTGCAAATTTTTCCATAATTAAAGACATGGAATATGTGTGATGAATGCCAGTGTCATTCATGGGTCTTTTGTTTTGCAAATTTGCTTTTAAATAATTTGATTTGTTTCCCCTTTACTCAAGCCCTGTTGGTTTAGATGCTTTGTTATGATTTATGTATTTATTTTATACTTGTAGTCATTTCAGAGAGCTTAGAAAATACGTTTTAGAAACTGCTAAGTGACCTTGGAGGAAATTAACAGATTGAAATGTCACCATTTTTATAAAGAGGGAAGATAGTTTTGGAGGTGTGACATTTTACTGAGGAAATTCTATGCTATTTGTTTGGTAATAAAAGGAAAATAACATAGATAGTATACAGGGTTAAAAAAAAAAAAACTTAGCAAGGCAATATAATTAACAGTTGAAAAAATGTTAGGTTATCTTATAGGAGAACTGCTTGATGTTATGAAACCTATTTACAAAATTCTAAATGCAGAAAAGACTGCTTTGAAGATGAAGCTATTATTTCTTGTACTCAGACTGGTTTTTAAAGAATGCAAGCTAAGCAGAAAGAAAACTAATAGAATGCTTATAAAAATGAGTTCAGACCTCCTCTCAATTATGAAAAGAATGATTTTATTGATTTGTTTACATAATTTTTATTTGAAAGCTGAACTGAACACATCTTTATGGATTCTTAAACCCTCCCTTAAATAGATATAAATGCATCTTATAGGTAGTTACAATGCACACTGCCCTGTTTATCAAGCAAAATTCTTACCTTCTGATATCATGATCTATAATAGTAACTAAGGAATCCTTTGCTATGACTGTGGGTCTGTATGTGGCATCTTCCATAGACTGGTCTATAGTTGGGCTCTATACATGGTGACTGTTTTTCATTTGTAGTTTTTGTTTCTGGCTTCTTCAGAATTACTGCCTTGATTACTCTATAATTGGGTAACATAAGTTGACCTGACAAAATAGACTGGA
Source organism: Loris lydekkerianus (assembly GCA_963574355.1). NCBI lineage: Eukaryota > Metazoa > Chordata > Mammalia > Primates > Lorisidae > Loris > Loris lydekkerianus. The sequence goes on along the minus strand of CAUYPK010078779.1, from coordinate 16,113 downwards.
GACTACCAAGTCACCACAAGCGTCATAGTTTCAAATATTTAAAGGCTGAATATTTAAGATAACAAATCTCATAGTTGTACTATACAATGTATTCCAATATCTTTTACTGTGTGTTTTGAGTAGCAAAAAATAGATTGATGCTTAAACACAAAGTTTGGCTCAAAGAGACTTGGGTTTGAGTTTTGACTTTACAACTTTCTTATCTATAATCTTGGGTAAGTTAGTCTATAAGTGCTTCCACTTTGCTCCAAATTGCTTCAAGCTCCTATCTCATAGGGTTATCACAGTTATACGGGGTTGCTTTCTGTTCAGATTTATCATGTTCAAATGGTAATATTTGAAATTGTACAATTAAATTCTTGAACTCATCCTTGAAAAAGTGCTACAGACCCCATGGCTGAATATCATTATGGCCACCTTCAAAGTACTCCCATTGGGAAGCTGTGTACTGAAGCTAGCACCTAGTTCAGCCTTCAAAGGACTTTTTCTAGGATGAGTTTGTGAACTTAATAGTTATATCTCAAAAGGGGTGAGGGGTCAGGGACTGATCCAACTGACATTTTTTGGTACATTCTTTATGTGGGACAACAGAACATACAAAAACCAACCATCAGTGGTGTCAGTCTCTGAAACCCCCCCAATGATAATGTGACTATTATTTAATTGTCAGATCTCATATGATGATAGCTTTGATGACCATTCCAGAAAAAAATTCCAGAATTGCTTTGAAGGGCGGACTAGGAGCTGGCATAGCTTCCTAAGAGGAGTACTTTAAAGATGACTTTAGTGATATTCAGCAATGACGTATGTAGCATTTTTTCTAGGATGAGTTCATGAACTTGATTGCCTAATCTCTTATGTTTAGGACTTAGCAATGAATGCTATTCATTTTTTTTTTTCTTAATAAGAAAGATTCCAGAATAAATAGCTATAGTTCTAAGTCACTGTGGATCTAACTTGTGCTACCAAACATGTGTAATAAATTATTCAATTAAAAATGTGTAATGATTAAAGAATGAAAAAAAGTTGATATGTATACATAATAGAATACTATTTAGTCATAAGTAAGAAATCCTGTCATTACAAAAATATGGATGTACCTGTAGAAACCTTATTAAGTGAAATAGGCCAGATCAGAAAGCAAATACCTCATGATCTTACCTGTATGTGTCATATAAATTGTTGAACTCACCAAAGAGAGTAAAGTAGTGGTTACCAGGTGCTGGTGGAGGGCTGAGATATGGGAAAAATATGGTCAAAAGATGCAAAATTTCAATTAGATAGCAAGAATAAGTTCAAGAGATATGTTGCACTACATAATGATGGTAGTAAGGTATTCTTGCAAATTGCTAAAAGAATGCATTGTAAGTGTTCTCACCACAAAAAAAAGATAAGCATGTGAGCTAATATATCTTAATTAACTTGATTTAGTTATTCCAAAATGCACATACAAATGGTGCCCCAAAACGTATTCACCTTTTAAGAAAGAATAAAAAGATATTAAAGTTGTTATACTCAATACATACCAATAGCAAAAGGTGAATACAAGTCATCTTTGACTTCTACAATTGCAAGAGGTGCTGGCAACATCATATACACATTGTTACCATAATTCAATTCAACTTGTAAAAGTAATACATAGAGAACATTTCCTAAAGATGTGTACATTTTGACCCCCCCCAAGTAATATTTCTATACATACTAAATACATACAACCTTTACTTTCCAGTTAAATAATAACCTTTACAAATCAGTAATAAGTTTTAAAGCTTTCTATTGAAGGACTAAGACAAATCAATGTGAGATTTTAGGTGATTATCAGACATTTCAAAGTTTAATGTCTATAAATCAGTTGAGTGACCCAACAAACCACAGATAAGGCATACACGGTTTTAGAATATAGATGTGATTTTGCAAAGATTATTATTTTTTTAGGGAATATGTCAGTGTCCTTGAGTCCCCATCCTGAGGAGGAGTGGGATATTTTCTCTTTCTACCCTTTTTTTTTTTTTTTTTTTTTTTTGCAGTTTTTGGCTGGGGCTGGGTTTGAACCCGCCACCTCTAGATATGGGGCTGGCGCCCTACTCCTTTGAGCCACAGGCCCCACCCAGATATTTTCTCTCCTTACATGTCTGATCAGAGCCTTAATAAGACCATTCATAAGACAACATATTATTTTTCTTCAGTTATGGTAACGAGATTAGACTATGATGCTCATCTGTGAGATGCAGAGGGTGAGCAGAGCCTAGCTGGCTGCTCTCATACTTGAAGTAAAGGACAGGGGCTACTTTGGCTGTCATTTTTCAGAGTGAAAAACACATGGGTAATTCCAAAAAGTCAGGTAAGAGCTCATGGGAAGAGTCTGTCTGACACTATTTTTACTGCAGCCAAGAGTACCACTGGCATATGAGATTAGACTCAAAATGTCACCAGTGGTTTAAATACATACTGATTTATATATTTATGAATAAGTTTTCCCTTGGGGATATTAAATAGAAATGTAGCTAGCATTCCATTTTTGTTTGTAATCACAATTTTAGTACAATTTTTGGAATTACTTTCAGAGTTGAAACTATGTTTTCCTGGGAAAAATAAATTTGAGATTTAAAAATATTCAAAAGTAATTTGAATACATAAATGTACATTCATAGCAACTTGGTTTGTGAGAATCAAAAGTTGGAACAACCTAAATGTACTTCAGAGGGTGAATGGACACACTGTGTGCATAGATGCAGCAGAATTCTACTCAGCAACAAAAAGAAAAGAGCTGTGGACACGTGCGGTAAATTGCATAACCCCCCAAAATTAATCAGAGTGACAGAAGCTAATTTCAAGGAATTGCTTATCATATGATATCACTTATTTGACAATCTTAATAACTTAAACTTATAGTGATAATCAACAGATTGCTGGTTCCCAAGGATTGTGGGCAGGTGGCTGGTGTTACAAAAAAGCAGTATTGCAAGGAAGTTTGGAGGGTGATGCATTGTGGTGGCAGAACACAAACCTTGGCATACACAGAAACTCCAAAAGTCTATACATCAACATAAAAACGTTAATCTTAATGTATGATAATTTAAAGAAAATAAAATAAAAGGGAGAATAAATACTTTATGAGACAAACTTCAGGTTAAGTCAGAGATGTAGAAGATTAGAAAGCTGGATAAAATGCAAACCAATGATTTTTCTTGGATCATTTACAGAAGCTGTGATCAATGGTACATTGGCTATCCCCAAATCTGAAGATAGGTACCTATATAGAGAACCAAGCTCCAAATATTTTCTTCTTTGGAAAAGATGTCACAAGATGCTGTATAAATCAGTAGGAAGGTTAAATTAGACATTTTCACTAACTGCTCAAGGCTGGGTGTGGGTACACAAGAGTGTGACAGTCCCAAATGCCACAGTCCTAGGGGACCTCTGTGACATTGTTGGCTTTTCCCCCAGGAACTTCATGATCTTACAGACAGAAGCATGGAGAAGCCACACAAAATCCTGTAATCTCCCACCCCCAGGTGTTGTCTGATGAAGCAGGACAAGTCCTGTCCAGAAGGCTTACCCTGGGGAAAGAAGGAGAAAGAGGCCTGAAGTCCGTGTGTGTGGGGGAGGAACACCACTGCTCCCTAGAATGGGAGCAACTAGTACAATCCTGCCAAATGTTTTTCCTTCTCTCCCTTAATTGCAAGAGGAAAAATCCCTAACTCACAGAAGTAAGGACTTCCAAACTGCAGCTTAAGTTCACTTATGGATAACCACTGAATCCAAAGGGAAAGAATGGGAAGAAACAAACAAGCTTCACCTCTGGAGGACAGGGGACTCTTGTGAAGGGCAGTCCTTGAGACCTAAACGTCAAAACCTGCCAACAATCAAAACATCTGACTCCCCACCTTCCATCACAAAACTTGGGTACAAATAGCCGTCCAACACAGCTAGGAGATCTGCAAGAGACAGATGCTCTAAGAAGCAGCACAAGGGTAAGATACAAGTCTGACAGATCAGGTGGAGTTTGAAGTTTCTTACACCATAAGGAATAAAAAATTCCAAGTCTGTCAGCTACAGCAATAACAAACTTTAACTAGTTTAAAAGATAAGGTAGTTTATCTCTTTAGAATTATTCCTCTTACTTACATTAGTATCTCTTCCACTGGATGTGCATATGATTGATGAAAACTTGGATTTGAGGACCTATAATAATATTTCTGATTTATTTATAGCATAAATGTATGTCTTGACTTATTTACTGTTATGGAAAACACACACCAAATTACCTCTTTATACACCTTGAAGATATACAGTCTTTGTCAATTAGCTATTTTAGAAAAGGAACTCTTAAAGATTTTACATTTTTCCTACACTTAGGCTTCCTGTCATAGATGATGTTCAACACATTCAAGAGATTTCTTAAGCCCAAGATCTAGATGTCTTTGATTCCTCTTTTTCTTAACCCACTGTTGCTAGCCAATCACCACAAGGCTCTTACAGAGTCTGCTACGGTCTCTTGCCTGAATTACTGTAATAATCTTAGACTCTGTGCTTCTATTCCCAAGGTATTGCAATTAAAGAACAGCAGCAAATTTTCAATCAGGCCACTTTTTTTATTTATCAAAAGTCGTTAATATCTTTCCATAACGCCTAAAAGTTTATTCTTAAAATTTTATCAAAGCCCTGCAGGCCCTGCACCATCCCTTTCTAACTTAGTCTCCCAAGGTTGCCTTTGTCATTAACTAAAATCTACCTATGTCAACTTTTTCTCCACTTCAGGCAAAAATAATTTTCACCTTAGGGCATGAGTACATACATTTACATTTCCTTCTGCCCAACTTCTTCTTTAGCTCAGACATTTACAAACATGTCTTCTTACTTCATTCTTGTGTTCAAATATCTGCTCAAAGAGTCTTTTCTTTCTCATCTTATATTAGTGGCACTTCCCCCTATGCTGCCATTCTGGATGTAATTACTTTGTTTTATTTCCTTCATATAGATTATTTCTCAGAGATCATTTATTTATTTTCTTCTCCTTTGAATATAGCCTTAATGGGGATAAGGTGTTATTTTTTTTCTTTTTCCTGTGTTTTAATCTTTGCACATAGAAGATTGCCTGACATAAAGGCAGTTCTAAATAAATATTTGCTGAAAATCTTTGTAAACCTCTGAGTCCCTAAGAAGCATCTCTGTCATAATGCCAAATTATTAGTTTTCAATCCTTGCTATATTCCAGAATCCTCTAGGAATCTTTGAAAAATACTGGTACCTGAAACTTATTCCAATTAAACAAGAATTTCTGGAGGTGGGTTGGTCACTTCTCTCCATGAGAGAATGTAAAAAGATTCATGCAGGTGGTGGCACAGTGAGCTTTTCTGAATCTGCTGTGGTTTCTGGGTTCTGACTCCATCCTGGCCCTAACTGTGGACTGATGATAATAGCACATATGGCTATGGTTTCTATCTATCCCTTTATTTTTTAAAAGGCATATGTCCTTTCTATTCTACTAACAAATGTTAATCTGATGGACTTCAGGTTATTTGTATCATTAGTAAAGTCTATTCACTGTACTGAATTCCTCAAAGTTATTTTCACTTTAGACTTAACCTTAACTACTTTATTGAGAGTCCAGCTTTGTCTACGAAAGTAAAAACCTAGCAAAACTACTCATCTTGGAACAAATTTCATTGTTAAGGATTGATTTTTTTCTCATTATTGAGGCTTATTAAAGTGATGCTTCCTTTCCTATTTTATGGCAATAATCCTAGTCATACTTCCAATAACCTTATTTTATTGGCATTATAAATTTGATTTCTTGTCCATGCATTAAGATGAACATGTTTTATATAAGCTTTGTAATATCTAAGCAATATATTACCATGCCAAACAATTATTTTTCTTCTGGAGCTATTTTACTTAGGAGCAATTCTATAGAAATTATTCTCATAAGAATTTAGCTAAGACATTTTCTTGAAGTGCCTTTAACACTATTAAGGTTTTCTCAACCCTTTGAAAAATAGTCCAATTTTAGGTGTGAGTCTTAGCTAACTGCCTTAAAACTTAAATTTAGTTATTACTTATTCTTGAATTACACTTGTATGTCTTAGATCTCCATAATCTTTTTTTTTTTTAAGTTACACATAATTGTGTACTCTGGCACTGAATTGTAATGGACATTGGTATATGCAATTGACCTTTAAATAACACTGGTTTGGAACTTGAATGAATCACCTGGGGATCTTTTACAACTCAGCTCCCAATTCAGTAGCTCCCAGGTGATGCTAATCACACATTACCATCCCAAACAATGACTTCTCACATGGAGACACATAACAATACGACTATACCTTAAGATTTATAATTTTGCCACTTACGCTTTGTATAAATTCAGAATGAAATTGCCACATATGATGTTTGTCTTGGTGCTTTCAAAAAACTATTATACTGTTTAGAATTTTAAAATGTTAATCTTATAAAAGTTAACTCTTTTTCTGCATGCCGATAATCAAATCCAGATTTTAACAACATTCTTTATGTTCCTCTATAGCCCTTGGTTGTATCCACACTCATCATATTTCTTATGTGTAGGAAGAATAGGAACTTGGACAATGAAGGTGGAATGTATGTTTTCATTCATTATACTAAAATTTATTTTCAGGGAGACATAGCATCTAAAAATGTGTAAGAAACTTTAGTTCTAAAGACTTTCCTAATCCATATTAAACATTAAGGACAAATAGAAACACAATGTTCTGAATAAGAGCCTAAGAGTCAGGAGTAACTCTCCGGAATGATCTCATGATCTTATTGCAATCTTTGCCTCAAAATAGAGAGCAAGAGTTTTACCATCTCTACTTTGAGGGGAAAAATAATTCAATGCCTCGTACTGCCTGTGAAATGAAGTCCACACTTTTTAGCAGCACATCCAAGGCTTTCAGAATCTGACACTTCCTTGTCAATGTACTCTCTCCTGACTTACTCCACATGCTAGCCATGCCAGGGATTTTTTTTCTGTTCTTCTCAACCCATCTTGATCATCCTGATATGTCTGTAGAAGTCTCATATACTATCTTTTAAGACCTCATGTAATGTTTTCAGTCAGTCAGTGGTATTTTCTTCTCTCTTCCCCATTCTTCCATTATGGCACTTGTATTACTGTTAGAATTCTTTGTTTACAACAGATAGTGAGCCTTTCTCAGATAAGCATATTCCTATCATGTCTATCTTCCAGTGCCAAGTACAGTATATTATGATAGTTACCTAATAAATCTCCAAATTAATTGATAAATAAGTGAGACAACTTTTATTTTTATATAGAATATAGTAGATACTATAAACATGTAACTATTTTGAACACCGATGTTAAAGGTCTTCTCAAAAACTAACACAAAAGGATTCAGAGAGACAGGACAAGTAAGTGAAACATGGTGTCCTGGACTGGATCCTGGAATAGAAAATGGACATGAGTGAAAAAACTGGTAGAATCCAAGACTAAAAGGTATGTAGTTAATAGCATTGTATCAATGCTAATTTCTTAGTTTTAGCAGAAGTGATAATAAAAATTATTGCTATGTAAGAAGTTATCATTAGGTGATCCTGGGTGATGGATTTATAGAATACTCTGTGCTATCTCCATAATTTTTCTGTAAGTCTAAAATTATTCCATATAATAAGCTAAAAATTAAGAAAAAAGAAATAAGTTTTCAGGGTCAGTACTGAATTATTAAAGTGAAAACAGCTTTTAGTGATATTTGTCTACTATAGAAAAATGATTTTTTTTCCTTCATATTATCTGGCCTTTGAGGGCAGGAGTAGCAAAAACAGGAAATATGTTTACAAAAATAATAGCTATTAGCCAGCAAAAATGCTGTGCAGAAATCATGCAATGTTGTGACGAGGATCTACCTCCTCCTCTCTGGTGAGGGTTGGTGGTTAGAAGAAAAATGAAAGTACTTTTAAGGAGAGATAGGCAATCAGTTTGACAATATAAGTGGTGAGAAAGAAGCATGAAGATTCTGAGCCTCAATAATTTTGAAGAAAGTTAGCATGATTTGTGTGAATTAGGTTCACTGTGCACTGGGTACCAACATGTGGGAGTTGGGTGAGACAGAACACCCAGACATGCAATAAGTTATATAAAGCAAATCCTACAGATAGGCATCAAGGGACTACAGGAGCCCAGGATTCATTGCAAGCTGGTCCCCTAAGTCTCAGAGAAGCTGCTAGGGGGGTCTCCACTGTGTGTACCCCACTTGCACTGCAGCTGAAGGAGCCAACCTGGGGTTTTATATCCCAGATTGCATTTGTTGCTGGGATAAAGCACTGAAGGACACCCTGTTTCTAGTGGAAACTGTAACAGAGACTGGGCTGCTTCAGTCACTTACTCATTATCTCAATATGCTGAGGTCCCCAAACTAACTGCAGTTATTTATGGAAACTACAGATCAGAAAGGAGAGATAACTTGATCAGTCCAAGTCCATGCAAAGAAGTATCTTGCCTTCCACCCCTGGACCAAAATGCCCAATCAGCAAAGCTGGTTCATTTCACATGCCTGAGGACATCCTCGGACCTGGAGGTGGAGATTTCTCTCTTCAGATCTAAGTAATATTTCAACAGACACAATATCAGTGCAATATCATTGAACTGTAACCAGAGTACATTTACCCAAAACAGGATGACCAATCCAGCATGGTACAGCAATCTTGTGCAGGACACTAATGATTCTGGTAAGAAGTTGCTAAAGAACTCAAAGAGTTCCAGTGTCCCTACTCTCTGCATTCAGCGAGCCAGCTCCCTGATCTTCTCTGGTTGTGTTTCTAGAATACTTGACAGGTTTATCCGGGCACAACAGGAGGTGTTGACAATTACATATGCTCCTCTAAGTTGGGTAAAGGAAAGTCCAGAGCACTACTGCACTTCATTCCTGAGTGGGCTGACGGAAGTCTGCTGGCTTACCAAGCGGTGCAGTACAAGGAGCCATATTTGCCATGCTCAGAGACAGGTTTCTTATCATTTTTTCCTGATATTGCCTCCTATGCAGAGTACAAAAACTCAAAAAGGACATAACACTAAGAATCAGTTGCACCTCCTGGCAGGTCCCTAAGAAGCCTGAAGTACAGCTTTAGGCTCCTGGCCCAGTGGTGCATCTCATTCCCAGGGACCATTTCTAAGGGTATTCCCACCATGTGTAATGTGGAAGATCCAACTATCTGACAGATTTCCAGGAATAACATTCCTCATTACATACCTGGCTCACTCCCAGCCACTTGCAGAGAAAGATGTAGCCCTCCGGTACATGGAGCACCTTTCTCTCACGTGTTCAGTGACCCATTCATAGGTATGGAGGGATTGGCATTCACCAACGCCAGTGGCTTGAGCTCAGTTTCACCCATAATATGTTGATCAAAGAGCCGTTGCTTCTGAGGGCTAGAAGAATCTAGTTCTTGTTTTAATCATCATTGATGTGTAAAAAGAAAATCAAGATCTCAGGGTCAATCCCCAACTGTTTATGCTAAGGAGAAGGTAAAGGCCTCAGGTACCCAGGAAGAGCTGGCCCAGAGATTATTGATCAAGAAAACTCCTTGCTAACCTCTCATAAGCAAGAACATGTGACCTACACTTATGTCTAGCACTTAAAACTAACCCTTATCCTATTCCACATGAGTAATTCATTATAAATTTATCTTGCAGGTAACAGAACCAGAGACAAGACAGAATCAGACATTCTTCCACCTACCCAGGGACATCAGTGTGACTGATATCTTCCTTCACTCCTTTATTTTATGTGAAATGTAGATTTCTTGGGCTTCACTAGAAGGTAACCACTTTGCCTTCTCAGCCCCCTCTCTCTTTGCTTTTTTCCTTTTCTATGTTGCCTTTAAAATGCTAAAGATTCCAACCTTCTCTTGGGAAAAACAGCCACAACTTGTCTGTGTTTTTAATTTGTTGATCCTGGTGTGTCCTCAAAAATTTTGACTTGATAAACCTTCATTGATTGAGATTTTTACCTCAGTCATTTACTTGGGTCGGCACCTGGGACACTTCTTGTCCATGTTATCAAAGGAACATGGAGCATCAAAGCACCTATCCATAAAACTTTTGTTAGTTATGGTTGTGATATTTTACCACCAAGTCAGTTAAGCTGAAATAGGCAACCCTGGCTGCTGTCTGTGTGGTGAGTGCCAAAGCCTTCCTTGTTAAGCCAGAGATCAGGTACTGTTGTTGTACACTGGTACGGTTTACCACTGGCTGCATGAGAAGGCTGCTGTGACCTGTGATAGCCTGAAGTCTGGGACAGCAGGTCTAGCACTTCCCCTTCATCAGGTTACTCATGGCAGCCACAGCTTAGAGAGCTGTGGGGTTATGCACCCAGGCCTTCGCTGCCACATCCTGATTGAAACTGCCCTTTACAAATTCATAAAGGGTACAAAGCCAGAATTGTGTAAAGGGACTAAAACTCTGCAAAGTCACCTGCCTCTCTAAAAAATATAATAATAAAAATCAGTTAGCACTGTCCTCATGTGCTAATCTAGAACCACATAGCTGGACAATTACAGACAGTGACATTCATTCTCAGAAAACTCATCCTCAACGTCAAACCAAATTCCCACCCTCTGACTACGGCAACTACTACGGTGGCTATGGCTGTGGCTACTTCCACCTCCTTTTGTATGGAAGATACTGGTCACCCAGATTCTTCTAAAAAAAAAAAAATTGTCACTTCAGAACTCAGAATATTATTTTAATTTTAATTGTCTGATTATCTTTTTTTCAAAGAAGATATCATCATGCATTGGTACTACTTGTATCAATGGGGATCTACATCTCCCATCAAGGATCCAATTATGTAAGCTGGGCATTATCAACGTTTCTTAATTATGATGTGTTGGGTTATTACATTTTCCTTCTGTGATACATCTGGGTTTATTTTCTAATAAACTTTCTATGTGAATACACAATATATAACTTCATATTTATTAATCTATTTTATTATGTGAGCATGAGAGTTTCATGTATTATAAAATCTTAGTAATGTTTTTATTAGAATTATGTGAATACACAATATATAACTTCATCTTTATTAATCTATTTTATTGTGTGAGCACGAGAGTTTCATGTTTTATAAAATCTTAATAATGTTTTTATTAGAATTATTTCCCCATAGAATGATTTGCATTATATTTGGATCTTTTTAGAAACTATCTTCGCTGATAATATAAGCATCTAACTACCTGGTTCATATTACTTACCTACCTAAGTTGATGTACTTTTTAGATATGATATTCCACAGAGCTAAATATATTTGAACTTCCTAGTACTTACAAAAGTAATGTCCTTTGTAATTGTTAACATTTTAATGAGCATCTTATGTATTTAAAATATACTCATGAGTCATTAAGACCCTTCAATGTAGAGGTTGAACGGTATTTTCTTAAAATTTAAATGTTTCTCAAAACCTAAGAATGTGACATTATTTAGAAATATGGATTTTGCCGATACACTAGGTTGAGATAATACTATATAGTAAGGTAGACCCTTATCAATGTGATTAGTATATTTATAAGAAGAGACACAGAGATAGACACATACAGAAGGCAGAAATGTGAAGACACACAGGAAGACATTCATGTGATGACACAGGCAGCAATTACAATGACATGTCTGCAAGACAAGGAGCTCTTAGCTTCTGGCAACACCAAAGGCAAGGAAAACATGCATTTGTTTACAGTCTTGAGAGAGAAGACTTAAAACCATCCTCTTAAAATTGAATTTTAATTGTCAGATTTTAGAATTATTGTTTTAAGGTAACTTTATGTTTTTTTGTGGTACTTTATTAGGGTATCCTTAGGCACTTACCAGAGATCCTAGACTTTTATATTTTGTCTGGTATTCCTGGATATTTCAGCATTTTACTGCCAGATAATTAGTTGAGACACTACACTTTTAATTTTCTCTTTATTTATAAACTTAGAAGTTGACTGTGAATTAATGTTTCTGTATCTTATTTCAATTCTGGTTTTACATTAGTATTTGTTCCTCATTTATACCTTATCCAGAAGTCTATTCCAGAGAAGGATCCTTGGCTCTTGCCTAAACCCACACCTTGCTCAGATATCAGTTTTCACTGTTGAGATCTATATAAAGATAAACCCTGTTAACATTCAACTAAAAGCGTGAATTTCATGCCTTGTGGCGGTTCTCAAATTATTCTCAAAAGTACTTTTAACAGTGAGTTTGAGAGAAAAGCTTGTCACTGCTTGTTTCTTTGAAGATATAATAAAAGAATATTTTCTAGAGAGAGAGGAGACACACTGGCACCAATACAACTTAGGCTTTTCAACCAATTCTACAGCAAGTTATTTATTCAGCACCAAATACATCCAGCAAAGAACTTTAACTGAGGGAGCTGACATTTTCAATTATAAAGAAAGTTAAAAAGTTATGTTTTTCTTTTTTGAGTATCACTTAGACAGAATCTTTTCAGGTGATATAAAACTAGGGTTTTCCAGAAAGTAATATATTGAAGAAAGATACTGTTTGTGTAAAACAAACATAATTGTGCTTGTGGTGACAATGTTTAATGATGAGTATTGTGCATATGATGGTTTCTCAAATACATTACCTATGTTCGTCTATTCTAAAATTTTCCATGCGTCAGTTAATAAAATATGACTATGACAAAGTGGTCTATTGTATGAAATGAACTGTTGTAGGGAACTAAGAATAAGAACATTGGATCAAACAGATGTACATTTAAATAAAGAAGATTGTCCATCATACAGGCTCATAAAAAAAGCTTACATTTAAATTGTTTGGGAAAAGTCATAGAAATGAAGAGTACAACATTGTTCCCATGTCATGAGGATGAAGAATGGAAAGTAGAATGCAGAGAACAATGAGGAAATTGATGCTAGAACAACATGAATATGGTTGCTGGGGAGCCAGGTGTGATAAGGCATTTTTCTCTTATGTTTATTTGTATGAGAAGAGTGCATAGCAAAGAATGAAAAAAAAAAAAAATCAAATACTTTCTTCCAAAAAGGTTGTATTAGTTTGAAGTCCCACCAGCAGTGTAAAAGGGTTCCCTTCTCTCCACATCCACTCCAGCATCTGCAGCTTTGAGACTTTATGGTATGGGCTGTTCATATGGAGAATTCTCAAAGAACTCAAATTAGACCTTCCATTTGACCCTGCAATCCCATTACTAGGCATCTACCTAGAAGAAAAAAAAAATCCTTGTATCATAAGGAAACTTGCACTAGACTGTTTATTGCAATTCAGTTTACAGTCACCAAAATGTGGAAGCAACCTAAATGCCCAGCAACTCAGGAAGGAAGTAACAAGCTGTGGTATATTTATGCCATGGAATACTATTCACCCATTAGAAAAGATGGAGACTTTACATCTTTTGTATTAACCTGGATTGAAGTGAAACATATCATTCTTAGTAAAGCATCACAAGAATGGAGAAGTGAGAATCTAATGTATTCAATTCTAATATTAAGGCAGTAGATGAACTAATCAAGGGGTAGGGTAGGAGAATACAGGAGCAGAGAGATGGGCAGAGGAAGGGATGGGAGGTTACAGGTGTATGCCACACCTCTTGGGGGCAGGACACAATTAAAAGAGGGACTTTATTTGACAAATGCAATCAGTGCAACTAATTCTTTGTACCCTCAATGAATCCCAAACAATAAAAACAAATCAAATATAGTAGATATCCAGATAGACAATTTCTTTAGTAATATTGATGCACAGTAGCAAGGAGGCAAGTTATATTTTGTCCCTGATTTTGGTGGATTGAGTAGATATAAATGTATATTAAGTACATAGTTCAAGAAATTAAGCAGAAGAACCAAATAAGTGATGATGAATACAAATCACTACTATTTAAATTAAAAAAAACAACAACAGAAATACTGATTAAAAAATTGTCTTCCCCTGGTTATTAATACATACTGGTAATTCAAAAGCTACCTATAATAAAATACTTGTCTTTACCCCTTTTACTAAAAATAAAAACTATAAAACCCCAAATATTATTTTTCAAACTTTTGAACAATTGCTATGGTTAACATAATGATTTAATAATATATACATGCAAACTTTAAATTACCATGTATGCTTTGGTTATTTTCTAATAAACTTTGTGTTCCATGTGGAAATTAATTAGAATTCCCAGAGGTACAGTTTGTTGCCTCATCCCACACAGTCAGCTATACTCATTCATCTGAAAATTAGTTGATCAGATCTGAGGATTATCGGAACCCACTCAAGCAGAAGTTCTATCAAAATTTTGCAATATCTATTATTGTACATGCCTGTTTTAATGTATATTTTCTTAATTACTAATGATTTTTTTTTTCTGAGTACTCTTTATTATACCTTCATAGAACCTTAAAACCAGATGTCTTTTATAACATTTGTATATTTACATTTTGAAATGCTATGTTAATTACCTATACATCTTACCTGTATAGATGAATTATAACCCACACATCTTATTCTGCATTTGTGACTTCATTCACATACTGATTTCCAGAAATTTCCCTTAATTCCCCAAACTTTTGTTTTTTTGTAAGAGATTTCCATTCCTGTAACCTCTTTTCTCTAAGTAAAAAATGAAATTAAATTACATAAGAAAAATGCCATATTCTTAAAAGTCATTTTCATATGCTGTAACAGTTTAGGGCAATGAATATTATACCCATATACATTGAACACTTTATTTTTTAATTTAATTTAATTTAATTTTTTTATTAAATCATAGCTGTGCACATCAATATGATCATGGGGCATCATACACTAGTTTCATAAACTGTTTGACACACTTTCATCACACTGTTCTACATAGCCTTCCTGGCGTTTTTTTAGTTGTTGTGTCAAAACATTTACATTCTACTTATACTAAGTTTCACATATATCTTTGCAAGATGCACCGCAGGTGTGATCCCACCAGTCCCCCTCCCTCTACCCACCTCCCCTCTTCCTCCACTCTTTCTCCCCCTTCCCCCCATTTTCAGGTCACAACTGGGTTACAGCTTTCATGTGAAAGCCCTAAACTAGTTTCATAGTAGGGGTGAGTACATTGGGTACTTTTTCTTCCATTCTTGAGATACTTTACTAAGAAGAATATGTTCCAGTTCCATCCACGTAAACATAAAAGAGGTAAAGTCTCCATCTTTCTTTAAGGCTGCATAATATTCCATGGTGTACATATACCACAGTTTATTAATCCATTTGTGGATCGATGGGCACTTGGGCTTTTTCCATGACTTAGCAATTACAAATAGGGCTGCAATAAACATTCTGGTAAAAATATCTTTGTTATAATGTGATTTTTGGTCTTCTGGGTATATGCCCAGTAGAGGAATTACAGGATTGAATGGCAGTTCTAT
The DNA here is from genome assembly GCA_963574355.1 of Loris lydekkerianus. NCBI lineage: Eukaryota > Metazoa > Chordata > Mammalia > Primates > Lorisidae > Loris > Loris lydekkerianus. The sequence continues at coordinate 732 of CAUYPK010078779.1, read as the reverse complement.
TTTTAGATCTCTAAGTATTCTCCATATATCTTTCCAGAATGAATGTAATAATTTGCATTCCCACCAGCAGTGTAAAAGTATTCCTTTTTCTCCACATCCACGCCAACATCTCTGGTTTTGGGATTTTGTGATACAGGCTGGTCTCACTGGAGTTAGATGATATCTCAAGGTAGTTTTGATTTGCATTTCTCTGATGATTAGAGATGATGAGCATTTTTTCATATGTCTGTAGGCCATGCGCCTGTCTTCTTCAAAGAAGTTTCTCTTCAAATCCCTTGCCCAGCCTGCAATGAGATCCCTTGTTCTTTTCTTGCTAATGTGTTTGAGTTCTCTGTGGATTCTGGTTATTAAATTTTTGTCAGAGACATAACCTGCAAATATCTTCTCCCATTCTGAGGGCTGTTTGCTTGCTTTACTTACTGTGTTCTTGGCTGTGCAGAAGTTTTTTAGTTTGATCAAGTCCCAGTAGTGTATTTTTGAAGCTGCTTCAATTGCCCGGGGGGTCCTCCTCATAAAATACTCGCCCAGACTGATTTCTTCAAGGGTTTTCCCTGCACTTTCCTCTAGTATTTTTATAGTTTCATGTCTTAGGTTTAAATCTTTAATCCAGTGAGAAGTCTACCTTAGTTAATGGTGAAAGGTGTGGGTCCAGTTTTAGTCTTCTGCAGGTTGCCAGCCAGTTCACCCTGCACCATTTGTTAAATAGGGAATCTTTTCCCCACTGAATGTTTT
>CAUYPK010078777.1:0-11377 GCA_963574355.1 Loris lydekkerianus | reverse complement strand
ATAAAAATTATGAAATATATATTTTTTTTTTTTTTTTTTGTTTTTTTTTTTTTTTTTTTTTTTGTAGACAGACCCTCAAGCTGTCACCCTGGGTAGAGAGCTGTGGCATCACAGCTCACAGAAACCTCCAACTCCTGGGTTCATGCGATTCTTCTGCCTCCACCTCCCAAGTACCTGGGACTACAGGTGCCCACCACAATGCCCACCTATTTTTTGGTTGCAGCCGTCATTGTTTGGCAGGCCTGGGCTGGATTCGAACCTGCCAGTTCAGGTGTAGGTGGCTGGCGCCTTAGCCTCTTGAGCCACAGGTGCTGAGCCATATGAGACATATTGGTGTAGGAGTCACACGGAATAAATTCCTTGGAGAAATACATCACTTAATTGAGACAACCACGACCATGCTAGTTGAGATGGACTATACGAGGCTGCAGGAGCCTTAGCCCTGAAGTTTCCGTGGCCCACCCCATAAGGTTTGCTTTCTTGCTCCAGCTGTGCATCCTGTTTGAGCAGGCAGGTGCGGACATAGCATATGCGGTGGGGTAGTGGTGGTGACTCTGCCCACATAGTGGCCCAGGGACCAGCTGACAGCAGCTCCTCCACCTGGAATGTCTCTACCCCAGCAGAGCAGGAGGGAAATGGGAGAGGGATTTGTCACTGCCGTTGCCTACGAGGGACACTTCACTTCTCACATTTTATTTCCCAGAACCAGTTACATGCCCTCTTCTCACAGCAAGAGAGTTGAGAGGTATAATCTTCTGAATGCTCCATAAGGAAATAAATGTCCCTATCCATGAGGATGGGCCCCAGTCCCTTTGTGGGGACTGTGCATTCCCGCAGATACTCACTATCTGTGAGCACCCAGTTTGCTGTGCATACCAGAGGGAGCACTGTGAGTAGCCTGGGTTTCATTCTCAGAAACGACAGGGGAGGACTAAGACTTTTGGGGAGTAGTTAAGTGTCAGATCCCTGGCTGTTATCTGGCCTTTGGATAGTGAGGTTAACCAGAACCAAACTTCAAAACCTATGGAAGCCTAAAACCTCACGTACATGGTTGAGAATGGACTGTGGATGCCAAATAGACTGAGTAGAGCAGATGGAAAAGGAAAACCAGCGTCACCCAGTCCTTAGCCGGGGACCCAGGAAGAGATCTGAGCCTAAGAACCAGGAAAATCAGCATCACCCGGTCCTTAGCCGGGGATCCAGGAAGAGATCTAAGCCTAAGAACCTGGGCACTGGCATCTGACTTTTTGGTTAGTAGCTTGTCATTTACCTTAACATTTAGCTTTAGTTGGCAAACCGTAACTGTGAGCAATAATAAATCAATTAGAGTCAGCTGTCTAGTGTGTAGGTTATAAGATTTAAATGCAGGCAAATGCTAATTTATTCATTTATGCCTGTCTAACTGCTAAGACATGGAAATATACCCTTTCCTGTAAATAGAAAATAGCAACCAAAGTGCCCTTGGTGAAGACGATGTGCTCCCCATAAGAGATAGCTTCAAAATAGGACTTGAATTTACATAAAAAGTTAAGTAAATTGTTTTTTAGAAAGTTAAAATTTATTAAAACTGAGCAAGGGTTGAAGGAAATTGGATCAGGGTGATTGTATTAGTAGAAAGCACTGGCAAAATTTCTTTATGTAATTGACCCAAGAATTCTAATGGTGGCTCAGTGCCTGTAGCCCAGTGGTTAGGGCGCCGGCCACATATACCCAGGCTGGTGGGTTCAAACCCGGCCAGGGCCTGCTGAACAACAGTGACAACTACAACCAAAAAATAGCCGGGCATTGTGGCGGGCGCCTGTAGTCCCAGTTACTTGGGAGGCTGAGGCAAGAGAACTGCTGAAGCCTAAGAGTTTGAGGTTGCTGTGAGCTGTGATGCTGCTACAGCACTCTACTGAGGGCAACGTAGTGAGACTTTGTTTCAAAAAAATAAAAAATTCTAGTGGTGTGGAATTGTTGGTGTAATGTCCTCTTCTCAGCAAGATTCTCTGCCCTCATGTGACACATGTTTTTTTGCTATTAGAGAATGACGGTGAGACCTCAAGGTTTATCCTGTAGAAAACCTTCTTGGAGTGATGTTTTTTGGTTTCCTCCCAGAAAATATTTTACCTGCTGCAGCTCTTCAGTTAGCCAATAAATAATGATAATATACTCATCCATTATTTTCGTTTTCGTTACTTAGAGGCCGAGAAAGTAGCGGCCTTGAGAGAGGGTGTGAAGGTAGTTCAGAGATCATTTGCTCCTGAAACGAGTATAAACCCCATTTTTTTCTTTCCTTGCTTTTACATGAATTTGGAGGCAACCTATTCTAACTGAAAATCTGAGAAGCTGATTCCACACCGAAGATGAACTATAAGCTCAGCTGATCACATTTTATGTTTTTCCCAGAGCTTTTTCTTTCCATGTGGCTGTCAGAAGGAACACATTTAACCAAGGCTTAATATTTGTGAATAATCCATTTCAACATTCTTTTGGACCTAAAAATGTAACCTTGGCAACTGCTTGAGCTGCAGGCATCTGGACTAGCAGGGTAGACCTTGGGTCTAATTGGGCCAGAAATGTTGAATGTTCAGGAGAGAAGAGTAAGATTTTGATCTGATGGGCAGGGAATAACCCAGCAGTGAGGGAAGTTTGAAGTTAGGACTAATTTTATGGGGGTAAGTTCATTAGGAGATTATTTCGAATTTCAATGACTTTTACTTCCCTTGTACCTGGAGTCTAGATTAAATTCTCTGAAAACGAGAACTCCAGTAGATAGTCATATATCTGCTCATCTTCCATTTAAAACAAATAATCCAGCTGTTCTCAAAGTACATCTCACCCATGGAGGTGGAGGGGTGGGAGGAGTGGTTGTTTGTGAGCAAGAATCCAAACCTGCACAGAAGGAGCCTCTCTGTGCTCTCTGCAGACAGATGGCAGCTAGCAACGGGTCTCGGTGGGGTGGAGGGGATGGTAGGGAAGTCCTACTGGGGCTCCGAGTGGTCTGGCTGTTCTCTGGATCTTCATGCTGCAGTTTGAGGTCATGCACAGCACCTGTGGTCTTCATTCCATGTAATGTATATAGATATACTAAGGACATATTTATGTGAATAAATATTATTTGTTGAGCTCCCACTATGTGCTGGCATGGTGTTAAGTGGTTCCCATGTGTATCTTAAACTTTTTTTTTGAGACAGAATCTACTTTATCACCCTTGGTAGAGTGCCATGGCATGGCAGCTCAAAGCAACCTCCAACTCTTGGGCTCAAGCGATTCTCTTGGCTCAGCCTCCCATGTAGCTAGCACTATAGGTGCCTGCCACAATGCCTAGGTTTTTTTTTTTTTTTTTTTTTTTTTGTTGCAGTTGTCATTTTTGTTTTAGCTGGTTCGGACCAGATTCAAATGCATGAGCCTCAGTGTATGTGGCCGGCGCTCTACCCACTGAACTATGGGTGCCGCCCCAAACTTTTTTTTCTTTAGAGAGAGTCTCACTCTGTCCCTGGGTAGAGTGTCATGACATCAGCTATAGCAACTTCAGACTCCTGGGTTCAAGCAATCCTCCTGCCTCAGCCTCCTGAGAAGCTGGGATTATAGGTGCCTGCCACAACGCCCAGCTAGTTTTTCTATTTTCAGTAGAGATGGGGTCTTGCTTTAGTTCAGGCTGGTCTCAAACTCTTGAGCTCAAGCAATCCACCTGCATTGACCTCCCAGAGTGCTAGGATTACAGGCATGAGCCTCTGTGCCTGGCCTCAAACTTTTTTTGTTATGGGCTGGGCAGTAAATATTTTAGGCTTTGTGGGTCACAGGGTGTCTGTTGCCACTGCTCACCTCTGGTGTTGTAGCATGACAGTGGCCACAGCCAATGCAAAAGTGAGTGCATGTAGCTGTGTTCTGATGTTACTTTATTTATGGACCCTGAGATTTGAATTATGCCTAATTTTCACATCATGACACATTGTTTTTCTTTTTCTCTTACCATAATATTTTTTCCAATCATTTTAAAGTATAAAAGCCATTCTGGTCTTATGTGACATACAAAAACAAAAAGTGGGCCATATTTGGCTTGTGGTCCATAGTTTGCTGACCCCTGCTCACTCTCATTAAATTTTTGCAATATACCTTACAAAGTAGTGACATTATCCCACGTTATAGATGAGCATAAAAGAGGTTTAGTATTCCTGCTAATTTCTGGCAATCAGATAATATGCCACCAAAAAGTAAGTGTGATTTTTTTCTTTTGCTTTTGACTAATGATGTGTTCATGATGTGTAATAGAATAATACAGTTGTTAATGTTTTTCGAGTATATTTTAAATATCTTCCATGCCCTAGAAGGAAGATACATTTATCTTATTTTCCATTTTGAAGGTATTGTTGATTCTTAAATTATTTGATTATGACATATAACAGTTTATTTTAGACTTCTCCATAAAATTCTGTTTTGTTTGGGCTAATGTTTAAATATACTGATATCTCCTAAATGCACTTTGAAAATAGAGGGTGGTTCTGAACAATGGAAAGGGAAATCAGCATGGGATGATTCGTCATTATACACTTAGTAACTGAGAGGTGGCTAAGGGTAGATAAATATGAATGCACACACGTGCACACACACACATGCTTTTCAGGGGAAGAATTCCCTCGCTGAACTTGGCAAAGCCTAGAAAAGATACAAAAAGAGGTTTTTCTCTTTCAGATATTTGGGGTGGTATGTTATTGAAACTGTGGTAAGTTTAAATAAGACAACTAGAGTCATAAGAAGTAATACTTATTTCTAGCATATTACATTATGCACTATAATAAAATTCCTTTATAATATGGATTTTTTGTTAAATGGCTGTAGATAAACTATGAGCCTAAAAATGTTCCTTGAAACACAGTGTCTGCATGCAATAAATAACTGATCCACTACACATATTAGTTTTGCTCCTAGGGTGCGCTTTAAAATTCTTATTTAAATAATAGATAATTCAAAAATTTCAGAATGCATCAATTTGCATCTGGCTAAGGCATTAAGACCAAAAGAGTGATATAAAACTGAAAAACTCATGTGCTAATGAACAACATATCTGCTGTTTATAGTTAAAAAAAAAAAAATCTAAATCACCCAGCATTGCTGTGTCTAATTGCATATCACAATATCAGTGGATAATTGTGATTTCTATAAGAGAAATTTGTTCCAAAGGCAAAATGTCACCTTCCTGTCAAATAATCCCACAGATTACTATAAACAGAGCAGGAGAAATTGTGCTTTGACTGAGAAGATGTGATGTGAATCCTGCTTCTTACCCAAGACATGACTTCCATTGTAATTATCTACTATCACAACAGCTTCCTCAGCCATCTCTTATTCACCTGTGGCCTCATACACAACTCATTAACATTTGGTCAATACAGCACCATTTGTACAGTTAACCTCTGAGCAAAGTGGGGTCATTACTTCATTATAATGGATTCTGTAATAGCACAACAACTTGCATCAAGGATTAATATTTCTCTTTTCTTCATTTATGGTTAAATTAATAATTAGTCTTACTCCTGGGTTTTCTTATTATATTCTTGTTTTTCTGATCTTGTGTTGAGAATTAAATTGGCTTAGAGAACAGTTCAGAATCCTCTTGCCAAGGAAGAGCTACATTCCTTTCTCACTGACATCTATTTTGTTAGTATTAAAAAAAGTTTAAGAATATTGCAGGAGTACATACACTTTGGTTACTAAATTTGCTTTTGTACTTTTAAAGTCAAAGTTGTAAGTATGCCCTTCACCCAGAATGTGTGCATTGCACCAATTAGGTGTGAATTTACCTTACCCCTTCCTCCCCTCTCACCTACTTAATTTCCATTGAGTTTTACTTCCATATGTGCATATAAGTTGTTGATTAACTAGTTCCAATTTAGTATTGAGTACATGTGGGGTTATGGTGTTTGTTTTTCCATTATTGTGATGCTTTACTTAGAAGAATGGTCTCCAATTCCATCCATACTATTACAAAAGATATGAATCCATTCATGTATTAATAGGCATTTGTGTCTATCTTCTTTTAAAAAGGTTCTGTTCACTGACGTCTACTTTCAAAAGTAGAAGAAATGTTTGGCATCATGTCTAATCTGAATATGAAAAACATTAATAATAGATAATTAACCAAAATAATATAGAGGCTAGACAGTCCATTGTGGTTTTTGAAAATTGAGATTAGACTAAAGTATATGGAAGTCTTAGCAAGTTGCTTATTGTGGTGAGAAACTTGAAAGTGAGTTCATTCTGACATTTTTAAGTGAAGTGTATAGATCTTAAGTTGGGGCTTTATTTCCACAGTTCTTTAGTATATTATCTGAGTCCATTTATAAGCCCTTGTAAGTGGCAAGATTCTATGTAAAGAAGTGGTTCAGTTTCCCATAAGTAGTTATTTGAACTTTCTAAGTTTAGAATAGAATTATTATAGCAAGACACTTTTAAGAGGAAAGGGAATTTCACTTTTAAAAAACATCTCTCATTATGAAGAATAAAAAGTCAGGGAGAAGCAGCCAGGGAAGAGCTAATGTTTCTGAGAATCTCTATTAACCTTTGGTGTCTGTGCCCATTACTGTTTTTTTCCCAACAACTCTGGAATATTGTTTAGACATTCTATGATAATTAAGGGAATATTTCACAGGCTTTATTTTATGCTCCTGTGACTGTCTTTGGAATGAAAGTTTGAATTAACTTGGCGTGCTTACAATTTCCACCGGGCAATTGAATAAAAACCCTAACAATATCAGAGCAGTGAAATTCTCATATTCAGGCTGTCTTTTAAAATAGGCACTTTCTCTGGAGCAAATACTCTACTGGGTGGTCCAGGTAGTCTTTTAAAACCATGTAAGGTAGGGTTTATTGTCCTGACTAGAGAGAAAACTGAAGCTTACAGAGATTAGATGGTCTGCTTACGGCCACACAACTGGTAAGTGGTGGCATCAAAACTTAAAACTGAGTTTGTCTGATAATAGACCCACAGTTCTTTCCATCATGGTGTATCTTACTATGTCATTTATATATAATATATGCAAGTAAAAATGGGCAATAATTGTGTACTTATCTCAGAAAAGAGGAAATATTAAGAGGCAAGAATTTAAAGTGAGTAAAAAGCCAGCCAAGAATTTTGTGTTCTGCAAAACTAAGTTTCATAATTTATGAAGAAATAAAATCTTTTCCAGACAAGCAAACACTGAGTGCATTTTTCATGACCAGACCTGCCCTACAAGAAATATTCAGAACTGCATTATACATGGATCAGAACAATAGATACCCACCAGTATAAAATCATCCCAAAACTACAGCTTACAGATCATATAAAACAAGAGGTAAAACAAAACAATAAGGTACTACCCAACACAATGAACTGAATAGCACCCCATATATCAATTCTATCACTCAATGTTAACCATCTGAATTCCTCACTCAAAAGACATAGGCTGGCTGAATGAATGAAAAAACACCACCCAAGTATCTGCAGTCTCCAGGAAACACATTTAATTCATAAGGACTCACACAGACTCCAGATGAGGGATGGAAAAAATATTCAATGCAAACAGAAACCAAAAGAGAGCAGGTATTGCCATTTTTGTATCAGATAAAATTGACTTTAAATCAACAATGGAAAAGAAAGACAAAGATGCTCATTATACAATGGTAAGGGAGTAATTCAGCAAGAAGGCATAATAATCCTAAATATTTATGAACCTAATACAAGAGCTTTTAGAGTCATAAAGTAAATTCTTCTAGATGCAAGCAAAGAGATAAATAGAAGCATTGTAATTGCAGGGACTTCAACACTTCACTGTCAGAGCTGGACAGATCATCAAAGCAGAAAACCAACACTGGAATCAAATGGGGTTCTAGATCAAATGGAAGTAACATACATTTACAGAACATTCTACTCTCAAACTACTGACTCTACATTTTTTTTTTCCATCACCACATGGGACGTTCTCCAAGATTGATCATATCTTAGGCCACAAAACATCTCAACAAATTCAAAATCTTGAAATCATACATGTGTCTTCTCAGACCAAGTGGAATAAAAGTAGAAATCAATTCCAAGAGAAACACTCAAATCTATACAAAGTCATGGAAACTACACAGCCTGCTACCAAATGATTCTTGGATCAATGATGAAATTAAGATGGAGATCAAAAGATTCCTCAAAGTGAGCAACAAAAGGGACACAAGTTATCAAAATCTGGGAGATTCAGCAAAAGCAGTCCTGAAAGGAAAATTCATAGCCTTAATTGCCTACATCAAAAAAGCAGGAAGACTACAAATGAACAACTTAATGTCTCATCTCAAAGAAGTAGAAAAGAAAGAAAAGACCAAAATAAAATCTAGCAGAAAAAAAAGAGAAATAACAAAGCTCAGAGCAGAAGTAAATGAAACAGAAAACAAAAAGGCAATACAAAGTATAAAGAAAACAAAAAGTTGGTTCTTGGAAAAGATAGACCAAATTTGCAGACTTCTTGCTAGATTAACCAAGACCAAAGGAGAATGGACCCAAATAAGCTCAATCAGAAATGAAAAAAGGAGACATTACAACTGATATTACAGAAATACAAAGTCTAATTTGTGAATACTATGAAAATCCCTATGCACATAAACTAGAAAATGTAGAGGAAATGGACAAATTTCTGGAGGTCAACGATCTTCCAAGACTCAATCAGGAAGAAATATTAATCCTGAGCAGATCAATAATAAGCAGTGTGATCAAAGCAGTAATAAAATAATTTCACCTCCCTAAAAAAAAAAAAAAATCCTCTGGACCAGCTGGATTCATAGCCAAATTCTACCAGACCTACAAAGAAGAGCAGGTGCCCATACTGAAGAAATTATTTCATAACATCAAGAAGGAAGAAATCCTCCCCAGCTTATTCTATATAGCCAGTGTCACCTTGACACAAAAGCAAGGATGGGAAACAACAACAATGACAACTACAGACCAATAGCTGTTGAAAATATAGGTGTAAAAATCTTCAATAGAATACTAGCAAACCAAATTCAATAGTACCTGAAAAAAAGTACTCCATGATCAAATGGACTTTGTACTAGGGATGTAAGGATGGTTCAACACCCAAATCAAAGATCAAGTGATAATCTCAATAGCTGCAGAAAAAGCATTTGACAAAATCCAACATCCTTTTATGATAACACCCCTCAACAAACTAGACATGGAAGAAACATACCTCAAAATTATAAAAGCCCTTCATGACAAACCTACAGCCAGCATCATACTGAATGAGGAAAGGTTGAAAGCATTCTCCCTAAGAACTGGAACACAGGGGTACCCATTGTCACCACTTCTATTCAACATAATACTGGAAGTCATAGAAAGGGAACTCAGGCAAGAGAAAAAAATAAAGAGTACCCAAACCAGGAAAGAGGAGGTCAAATCATTGCTTTTTGCTGATGACATGATCTTGTATCTGGAAAATCCTAAAGACCCCATCAAAAGACTCTGGGAATTAGTGATGAATTCAGTAAATCTCAGTTACAAAATCAAGGTTCATGAATCAGTAGCATTTCTATATACTAATAAGAGTCAAGCTGAAAGTCTAATCCAAGACTCAATACCATTCATTCTCAATAGCTAAAAATAAAATACCTAGGAAAACATTTAACCAAGGAGGTGAAATACATCTATAAGGAGAACTACGAAACACTGAGGAAAGAGATTGCAGATGACATAGACAAATGGGAAAACATATGGTCACGGATTGGTAGAGTCAACAAAGTTAAAATGTTTATATTACTCAAAGTGATTTACATATTCAACAATCCTCATCAAAATACCAAAGTCAAATTTTGCAGACCTAGAAAAAATAATTTCATGCTTCATTAGGAAGCACAAAAAGAGCCCAAATAGCCAGAGCAATGTTAAGCAAAAAGAAAATATCTAGAACTATCCCATAACCAGAGTTCAAACTATACAAGGCTATGGTAACCAAAGCAGCATGGCATTGACAGAAAAATAGAGATATAGACTAATGGAACAGAACAGAGAACTCAGATAAAAAACTACTCCAATAAATTGATCTTTGACAAAGCAGAAAACAGCATACACTGAGGAAAAGAAGTGCTATTCAATAAATGGTGCTAGGAAAATTGGATAGCTACATGCAGAAGAATGAAACATCACCCCTATCTCTCGCCACTTACAAAATTAATTTAAGATGGACAAAAGTCTTAAATGTAAAGCATGAAACCATTAAAATTCTAAAATAAAAGGTAAGAAAAACTCTTCTAGACATTGGCCAAGGCAAAGAATTTATGACTAAAAATCCAAAGGCAATTACTAAACAAAAGTAAGTGAATGGAACTTGATTAAATCAAAAGGCTTCTGGGCAGCAAAGGAAATAAACCAACAGAACAAATAGACAGCCTACAGACTGGGAGAAAATATTTGTAAACTATACATTTAATAAAGGGCTAATATCCAGACAGTACAAAAACTCAAATCACCAAGAAAAACAAGGCATGAACAAAAGGTTTTCAAAAGAAGATAGAGAAATGGCCAATACATTTATGAAAAAATGCTCAACATAACTCACCATCAGGGAAATGCAAATTAAAACCACAATGAGATATCACCTTACCCCTGTCAGAATGGCTATGAGTAAAAAGTCCAAAACCAATGGATGCTGGTGTGGATGCAGAGAGAAAGGAATACACTGTTGGTGGGACTGCAAATTAGTACAATGTCTATGGAAAACAGTATAAAGATTCCTTGAAGAACCAGAGGTTGACCTACCTCTCAATCCAGCAACTCTGGTGCCACAAGAGGAAATGATTTAATGTCTTGCACCAATTTAGATGAAACCGAATACTATTATCCTAAGTGAAGTATCTTAAGAATGGAAAAACAAACACCATATGTACTCTTTAAAAACGTGGAACTTATTGATGGGCACATGTGAGCACAGAGAGAAGTAAAAACCATTGGAATTCAAGAAAGTGGGAAGGAGCAAGAGGGGAGGGGTAAAAAGCTATCTAACAGATAGAATGAACATTATTCAGCTGATCGGTACACATAGCCCTGACTTAAGCATTACTGAAGCTACCCACATAACAAATACATTTGTACCATCTTAATATTTTGAAATAAAAAATAAAGTAGGATTTGGATTAAAGATGGTGGCTGAATAACAGCTTCCCTGCTACTGGGCACGGGGAATCTGGGGAGACAAGACTCCAGACATCTCTGGCCGGTGGGATCTGCCTATGATCATCCCTGTGAGGGTACAGGGAGCCAGCAAGGGACTTATGGACTCCAGGAGGAGGACAAAAACAGTGGAAAACGGGCAAGTGGCTGCATGTGTTCAATCGACCTAATCATGCCGGCAACCCAGAGTACAAGCAGCACTGAGACTGCAAA
>CAUYPK010078776.1:0-38042 GCA_963574355.1 Loris lydekkerianus | reverse complement strand
CTATAACCCAACTATACCACAAGACTATGAGGAAAGGACCAAGGAAGGGGAAGGGAGGGGGGAGGTTTGGGTGGAGGGAGGGTGATGGGTTGGGCCACATCTATGGTGCATATTTTTATCTATAATAAAAAAAAAAAAATACAAGAAAAGGATAACTCACATTAAAAAAAAAAAAGTGTTATCCTGGTTGGTACTACTTTGCTTGAAGAGCCAATGAAGTTTTACCTTGTTTTTATTCATGTCAGGTTGAGTTTTGCCAGCCACAAGATTATAAACTTCAACACTCAATAAATAAAAACCAATACAGAGGACTAGCCAAGGACCCCTGGGGCCGGCACACAGAATACTGCAAGGTCAGAGTTAGCTCAGCTGACTGGAGATCTGGCCACTGTGGATGGGTGGTGCCCATTCAATCATCCTGTATAGTCTTCCAAAGAAGGACTCCCTGTCTTTTCAGGGGTGGAAAGGGAGCATAGAAATTGGGATATGTTTAGAGCTCTCTCTGATTTCACTGTTAACGTGGGAGATGATAGTCTTTGACCCAAAGTTTTATCACATTCTTTAGCCAAAATATCATTAGTAACATTCTCCTTTTCTGGTTATCAATAGGTACTTAATCCTGGCACAAACATGAATACAGTCTTTCATTATTTGAAATCATGTGGGAAACGATTACTGTTTTTAATCCATGCTTTAATCCATGCTTAGTCTCCAATATTTCATGTTGAATGTCTGCAGTGTGTATAAAGCATTCAGCATCTGCATTGGAGGTGGAGGGTTAAAGAGAAGGATGAAATCCTCGGTCTTGCTTTTGAAATCAAATGATTTGATCAAGGTGATAGGAAATTGTTTCTAATGCAAACTGAACACCACTATTGCATGGTTGGCTTCTGTGGGAGAGAGAAGGTAGTTTCAAAACTGGGTGTTGTTATCACAGCATTATGAAAATGTACAGAACTAACAATTCAAGAACCCAAAATGTGAAGTCATATGCTCGGGGCTGTCTGAGACATTGGAGGTTTCCGCAGCATAAGGACGAGACATAAATCAGAGAACTCATAGGGGAAGTTGGCCTTAGCAGAGGTGTTGTTACATGTTTGAGGTGAGAAAGTTGGGTGCTGAAGGGCCCCACCCTGGCTGGGTTAGTGTTCTGCCCTCCAGGCATCTTGGGGCTGCCTCCTGCCCTGTCTGGGTGAGTGGAAGATGCAAAGCTTAAAATTAGGATTAGAGCCTCTTGGATGCTTGATATAGGTGGAGAAACAAGGGACTGTAATATTTGAAATCTAGAGCATGGCTGGAAGTAGAACAGACACTCAAAGAAGCTAGTCATCAAAAAGTGAAAAAAGTAGACTATTGAAAAAATTGGAATTATTGCTATAATTTTATGAAGATTTTTATATTTATAGTATCCCCGATATGATGAAAATGTTTGCAGGAAGACTTCTAGATCATGTGAGTTGAAATTTTTTTATGCTACCATCATTTCCCAACTTACATGTTAAGATAAAAGGAGAAAATAGCTTAGACTACATTGGAATTTCTTTAAAAAGGAAAAAAAAAATATTGATAGAGTCTCGGTTCTATAGTCTTTCCTTGGCAATTCTATAAAGAGAGCTGAAAAACCAGAGCTTCACACAGGTGAGATGTGGGAAGAAGAAAAAATATAATCAAAGAAAAATTTCAAACGGTATTTTTTTGATATGGCTGGTAATAATAATATATTTGATGTGTTTTTTCCTTGACATCCACAGCACCAGTTCTGTTCTCTTAGAATTCAGTTTACCTTTCTATATCTGTGAGACTTATCCTGGCAAATCAATTGACCTGAATTCCACTCACAGATTCTCTGGTTGAGTAGAGTCAATGACCAATCACCAGTTTTCATATGGCTGAGACTGAGTGTCCCTCAGCATTCCATAAAAAGCTCACTACATGACAAGCACTGTTTGAGACAATTGGCATCAGGTATGTTTGAGTAAGCAAAACTGAAATACAAAACAAAACAAAGCAATCTTGACTTTACAAAGCTCACATTCTGGTAAGCGGTGGTCCCAGTAAAGGAAAAATTTTTAGTACAACTTCTATGGAAAACAGTATGGCAACTTTCCAAATAAATAAATATAGACTTAACATTTGATCCAGAAATTCCACTACTGGGTATCCACGCAAAGGAAAAAAAAGTTATTTCATAAAAAAAAACACCTGCACTTGAATATTTATTGCAGCACAATTTACAATTGCAAAGGTACAGAATCAACCTATGCACATCAATTTATGAGTGGATTAACACAATGTGATATATATATATCACACACACACACATATACCATGAACTACTACTCATCCATAAAAAGGAATGAATTAATGGCTTAATTTGGATGGAACTGGAGACCATTATTCTAAGTGAAGTATACCAGGAATGGAAAAAAAAAAACAAACCCAACACCACATGTTCTTTCTAATAAATTAAAAAGGTGGCTCTGGGAGGCTGAGACGTGGATTGCTTGAGAACAGTCTGAGAAAGGGCAACATCCCCATCTCTCCTAAAAAAAAAAAAAAAAAAAAGATTATCTGGGCGTGGTGGTGGGTGCCTGTAGTCCCATCTACTCTGGAGGCTGAGGCAGTATTGCTTGAGCCAGGAGCTTGAGGTTGCAGTGAGTTATGGTAACACCACTGCATTTTACCCACCACAACAGAATAAACAAATACAAAGAGAAGATGGGAAGGGGAGGAGTGGAGGCGTTACAATCTACCTAACAGGTGCAATGAACAGCATTCAGGCCATGAACACACTAATAGCCCTGACTTGAGCATTATAAAAGCTATCTATGTAACAAAAACATTTTTACCCTCTTAGTATTTTGAAATAAAAAAGTAAAATAAATAGTATGGTAGCTTAGAAAATGATACATGCTGTGAAATAATAGAAGCAGCAAAAGGGACGGCGTCCAAGGGCTAAAGGGAGGGTTGCAATTTCAAATGGAGTGGTTTTGGTAGGCCTTACAGAGGTGACCTTTGAGTGAAACTTAATGCATATTATGGATCACCTAATACATTTTGGCTGCTGGAGATATATAGTGAAGAAAATAGTCTAAGACTCTATTGGTGGGATAGGACAAGAAATAATAATAAAGGGCTATGTAATGTATTAGGTGGTGGGGACACCAGGGGAACAGAGAGAGATAGGAATGAAGTGTTCCTTCCAATAATGTGGACTGTGAGGCTTTTTATAAGGTGATTTTGAGCAACAGAACCTAATTCATATAATTCCTCAGCATGGGACCCTTAGAAATTAGATACTTCAGCAACTCATTTGTTCTAACACTTGATTGGAGAGAGCAATCCCAGCAGTGGAGCTGTGGCAAGGAAGGCAGGAGAGGGCACGTAAAGGGTTGCTCCTGATCTGGCTGCCACCTGTCATTAGGCAGTCTAGCGAGCTCAGTCCCCAGAACGATCTTCTCAGTGGCAGGTGTACTGTGGCATCTCTGGGTTCCACACTGGGGTAGAAGAAAGGATTTACCTGCTCTTCAAGCACCTTCAGTATGAAAGTAGTACCCTGCAAGCTGTTCCCTCCCAGCACTTCTAGGTAAGTCCTAAGCTGGTCCCTTGGTGTTCAGAGCCTTAGCTATACCAAGAAGCTCCGATGCAGAAGGTGAGAGGTGGACACGAGGAGCACAGGCCCAGGAAGCAACTCACTGTGGACTGTACCCGGATGAAGTTAAGAGGAAAATGTGCAGGGTCTGCGGTCTCAAAGGTGCTGAGTGGATTACGGGGCAAGTGTGCCTACATAGTGCACAAGAGAAAAAATGCTCTAGGGACATCGACATGTATTGCAGATAACATTCTGTGGTATAAACACTATCTCATCTCCATTTCACAGAGGAGGAACCGAGGAAAGCAAGAAGATCTTAAGTAACTTGCCTGGACTCACATAACTGGTGGGTGCAAAGATGCATACTGAAGTCTGTCGCCTCCATAAATGTGCTTTTCCCTGCACAAATGCCAATCTCATTCCGAGCACAATTGTTTTTAATTAATGGTGAAAAATTCCCTTAAGTAATAGTTCCTTTTATAAATTATGATCTCCAGTTTGCTCCATTTATCACAATGTTAGTCAACGTTGACTAAATTCCAAATTAATTGTCTTCAATAATCATGGAAAGAACCACGGTGAGTAGAGTATAAGAGAAAAAGTATGTAAACAAGAACACCTGGAAGGGAACATATTCTGTTTTTTCATGTAATCTTTGAAAGAAAAAATTCACCTAAATACATTTTCTTATTTCTGCTGTTATTCTGTTATTTCTGCTCCATCAGATAAAAACCTGAGTTCAAAAATTTTGAACTGGCTTATCTTGACGTAACCCTTAAAACAATCTTTTCTAAGCTACCTATTAAGGTAAGAGAGAAACATAGCATACAGGTGATTTTAATATCTATTGAATATTGTGAACAATTTGGACTTCATCTGCTTTGGGTGTTTCAGCTCCAAGCACCAGTTATCTGAGGAAAGACAGGTGGGACAGACTTCACTTTTAACACGTCAGCGTGAAGTTTTGCAGCCCTGTTAGAGAGGATGGAAGAAGCACAATTGGTAATAAGCTCTGTTATCTTCTCGGCCTCTGTTCCTTGTGGAGAATATTGTCCATTTGATTGAAGTCATTCCAAACCACTGAGAAATATAATGTCTCTAATTTCACTCACTTACAGAAATCTGCTGTAACATTTTAAATGCATGTGTGAGAGAGGGAAGGACCAACGTTAACAGAATATTCCCTTAGTCACGATTCCATACAGAATGCAGGATCCTCTCCCAATATTTATCTAGTCTGCAAAGCCAGCAATCTTGTTTTCTTGAGACTGGAAAAGCATATTTTAAACACACTTTTTCATAATGAAGAAGTGGATTAGGCAAAATAATTGTCAACAAGACTCTCCATTTTTCTTGATGAAAGGACCATGACAGTGTTGGGTAAACTTGTCTCTGATTCAGTCATGAAGCAGTTTACTTTCTTGTTTGCACCCAGCACTTACTGAAAAGAGAAATCAGAACCTTTTCAGAGAAACCTTTTCAAGAAAAAGGGTGGTTACAATATTTTGTTGTTAATTAAATATGATAATGTCTGCTTCCCCACTTAAGAGCACCTAAATTTTGTTTCTCAAAAAAAAGAGTGATGCATCTTTCTGTGCAATGCCATTTTTGGATCAAGGAACATTAGTTATACTGCTTATTTCATCCAGAAGGACAAGAAATAAAATGTTATGAAAGGGCTTCTGACTTCTCATCCCATGGAATCAGTGCTTTTTCAGGGTAGACATGTGACTGGCAATGAGAATTTTTAAAAGGAGAGTAAAATAAAATAAATTTTAAAGGAGAAACTTTTAAAGGAGAAACTTTCCTGAAAGCCTATATTTACTACTAATATCAAAGCTGCTGGGCTTTTACCTATCCAACCACTTTAATGAAAATGTTTGGTATTAAGGAAATACTGATTTTGGTTTATCAATCAGAAATGTTTGCACAATAAAGCAATAAAAAAGAATGGTACTTTGTTCGCTTCTTTTTGTTTTCTTATTAATAAAACCAAATAACATTTTGAGCCATAAAACATTTGAAGATTCATTTAGAAGTTGTAACCACTGCATTCTTCATTATTTCATTGTTGGTCATAAGCAATTTCTTAAGATTTTCAGACTTTGGTTTTAGCAATTATTAACATCTTCTTATGAAAATATTGACATTTGTTACACTTGCCCTTGGTACCTTAGAAGACTTTTTATATCTGTTTAATAAATGCCTCACAATGCTGTCCTTTTTCCTTTTTATGATGCTTTCTTCCTATAACTTAGGATATCTACCTTTAACCTTTCTCTTATAGCCGCCTATAATGTGGATCATCTATCATCCACCAGCATTGCCAAGGCTCATTTATTTAGAGACATATTTGTTGATTCAGTGACTCATTTTCACCTGCAGTCCAGTCCGGAATGCCCACAAGGCTTTCTGTGGCTCTTAACCTCTCCTGTTTACCTGATCTCTAACAACACACACGCTCTCACTGTCTCCTGACACCCATGCCATTCACTCCCTATGCCCAGCTCTTGTTCTCCCTTCTGCTGGGAACGCTCTTCCTGTGCTCTTTTTGCCTCCTGTCCTTCTTACCCTTCAGTGTACGTGTGACGACCCCTGTGAATGTGCTCTGGTCTCCCTAGAGAATCAGCCATGTGCTTGTGTGTGCTTCTGCAGAACACACTCTACTTCTCTGTGGCATGTGGGTTATGTAAACCACTTGAGGCTGTCAGCAACTCATTCATTCACTCAGCTCAGAATTAACGAGAACTCACTTGTGTCAGGCTGTCTGCTTCACGCTCAGCACGCAGCAGCAGTGAACACAACCAGCACAATCTCTCCATTGTTGAGGTCTGGTGGATCTCCACCTTGTGTGTGTACACTTGGGCCACTTTACAGAAATGCAGATTCCTGAGATACACCCAATAGAAGCTGGGAGCAAGGCTCGGGAGTGTGCCTGTTGTTAACTCTGGGGGATGCTGAGCATGTGACTCACTAACCCAGTGGGAGGGACCTTACAGGAGACTTTATGCTCTGTTAGGCAAAATAAATGACATTTTCCCCCTACCCCCATTTGATTCTATTTTATTATTTTAATTTTTAAACTCCTTTCTTCACAGAAAGTAGGTCAATGTATGATACTTTCTATATGCTTAATAAATATTATTGAGTGAATAAATCTTATATGGATCTTACAATCTGGTAAGGAACATAGATTATAATGGCAATTATAATATGAATACTACAAGGCCAAGACTCAGAAATAATGGGTTTGTCCTGTGAGAGGATATTTAACTCTGCTTGTTTAATTAGAGAAGTTTTTATAAAAAAGAGACATTGAACTGCTGCTCAGCTTAAGGAAGTTGTCTCAGAAGAAGAAACATTGACACAGCATAAACAAAATTATAAAATAATAAGTTATCAGCTAGTGTCTTTGATGTGGAACCCCCTGCTCAGTAACTGATGGCTGGGGAGAGTATGACCCTCGGACAGGGAAAAGGCCAGGTGCCCAGCCCATGGCAGGTGCAGTAAGTATGCACCGAGTGCACGGACAAACTGTACATCGAGGGTCCATGTAGTAGGCATCTCCCACAATAGCTGGCAAACGGGAAATGCTAGACAACTACACGTTTGTTAAATGAATAAACAGAAGTTTCCCTTAGCAGCTCCATATTAAATTGGCTTGTGAGTCCTATTTTGTAAAAGAAAAAGAAAACTAAGCATACAAACTTATGTTTCTTCAGTTTCTTTCAATATTCAAAAGTCTAAATCATGTCCTGCAATACCTCAATCATATCTACAAAAGAAGTTCCACAATGAAAAAAGATGATTCTTGGCAACTCATTTGTGCCATTTTTATAGCAAAGTAATTTTTTATCATTGTTAGTTCTTTATAAATTTTATTTTAATTGTAACATTTTAGTAGGAGAAGAATTTTGAATCATTTTTATGAATTAACTAATTGAAGGTATATAATCTAGTGGACAGAAGTTTTTTTGTTCCTTTTATGCAAACTGCCTTTGGTCAAATGTAGTTATTACAAAGCATGTAATTGTATACACTCACTTAGTTACTGAATTATAAATTCAAAGTTCATTTCCTAGAGCTTCCAGGCATTCTACTAGGCTAAAGAAATCTTAGCAGCAGCTTTCTTTTGGAAGTTAGTTTCTGCATTGCTTCTCACCAATGCAAAGCACTTACTTCCTCTAGTGGCTGATTATGTTGCCTACAAATAAATTTTTTTTTTTCCTTCAGGGTGATTAGATATTAGCTAAGAAAAAAATATATGTAATGTTTTAACTGGAAGGATCCTCTTTTTAATGATAGTACCTTTGCACACCAGTAGAAGTGTCTATAAAAGTACAAAAGAGAATCTGTTAATAGCTCTTTTAAAAGCAGTAGGAGAGACTAGTGCCTACCGTGTGTGTGCAAAGCAGAAGGTAAAGCCTATTCTGGCTCTTCTCTGTCCTTGGTATGTGGTGGGCATATACAACTCACCCCCTAACTTAACAGTTTGCATAGAGATGTCTTTTAAACATTTATTCAAATTGTGTTTGTTTGGGAGGCAATTATTTTACCTGATTCAATCACAATAACTAGCACAATATGGTGCCTAAAACAAATGACTAATGGCTCAGTACACTTCAAAAAAGAATTCTGAAAACTACAGCTGTGTGTATCAGAAATAATAAAATGCCGAAGTGGCATTCCAAAACTGAGGAAATGAGGTGGTGAGAATTAACCATCTGCACTTGGGAAGAGATCACAAGGAAGATAGATCCCTATTTTATAATTTCTACATAAAAAAAAAAAAAAAAACTCCAATTGGATTAAAGATCTACACATAAAATGGAAACTGTATGCAAACTAACAGACTTTGCTTAATATAAGACCAAAAACCAAGTTGAGAAAGAATTGTAGTCCAACAGATTTAAATATTTCAAAACTTCTGCTTGTCAAACATATCAAATCAAGTAGGAGGGCAAAAGTCAAAAATGGGAAAGATTTTGTAATGCATGTAAATAAATTGTTAGTGTTTCTCATACAAACACCTTTTATGAATTATTAAGTAAATAATAAAGTGACTAAAATACATGAACTACTAAATCACAGTAAAGAATACAAAATCATATAGTGTAAACCATAAATATGGCTAAAAATCCCTGTACTTCACGTTACATTTATAACTTGTATTTCAACAATGAGGTCACCAAAGATTAAAGCAGGGGACATTTTTCATTCATATTAAGAGTGAGGACAAAGGGGTACTCAAGGGTAACTGAAGTTAATGAGAGAACAAATTGTTTCAGTTTTTAAATTAATGAGGAAATAAATTGTTTCAATTTTCAAGTTAATAAGGGAATAAATTGTTTCAACAGTTCTAAATTGCACAGTACTATAGTCCGTAAATCATTTTTAAGATATTGACATAGAACAATGCCCTTAATGTATTTTCAGATAACACATACAGTTGACCTTGAACATGGGTTTGAATTGCATGGGTCCACCTACATGTAAATTTTCTTTCCCCTCTGCAAGACCAAATTGTCCTCTCCTTCTCTCTCCCCAGCCACACAATTTCAGTACAATGAGGATGAACACTTGATGATACACTTAGTAAATATATTTTCTTCCTTGTGATTTTAACCTTAACATTTTCTTTTCCATAGCTGACTTATTGTAAGCATGTAGTACATAGTGGATACATATAAAACATACAAAATATTAGTTAATCAGCTTTTTATGTTATCAGTTATCTGGTCAACAACATCTTATTAGAAGTGAAGTTCTGGGAGAGTCAAAGGTTATGCATGGATTTTTGAGTATGTAGGGACTTATGACTCTAATTCCTCTATTGTTCAAAATAAAAATGACTCTAATCCCTCTATTGTTCAAAACAGCTAAAAAGGTGTCTATATAGTTACTATAAAATAATTATTTTCTTCATCTATTGTGTTGTTCTAACATAAAACCACAAACAGGTTTATTTACAATAAACAGAAATTTATATTTTCACAGTTCCTGAGGCTGGGAAGTTCAAGAAGCTGGTTCAAGTGTCTGTTTTCTTCTTCCAAGACAGCACCTTAAATGCTTCCTCTCCTGGTAGGAAAACATTTTGTCTTCATATGGCAAGAGGCAGAAGAGAAAAGGGCAGAAACTCCCTCCATTAACCCTTTTACAAGCATTAATCTATTTATCAGAAAAACACCCTCAGGACCTCAATCCCTCCCCAAAAGAACCATCTTCCATCATTATCATTGGGAATACACTTTCCAACCCATTAATTTTGGAGAACTTCTTTCAACAATAAAATTATATTGCCAGTCCCCCAAATTTATGTCCCTTTCATGTGCATAATACATGCATTCAATCTCAATAGCCCTAAATTATTATTATTATTGTTGTTGTCATCATTGTTGTTGTTATTTGAGACAGAGTCTCACTTTATTGTCCAGGCCAGAGTACTGTGGCATCAGCCTAGCTCACACCAACCTCAAACTCCTGGGCTCAAGTGATCCTCCTGCCTCAGTCTCCCGAGTAGCTGAGGGAGGTAAACACTCAGAAAGAGGAGCTTGGATTGGGCACTTGTAAAATAATCTTTTGGTCATGAAAGGAAAAGGAAGTGATTACATACACACACACACAGGTGCCTGCCACAAGGCCCAGGTCATTTTTCTACTTTTAGTAGAGACAGACTCTTACTCTTGCTCAAGTTGGTCTCAAAATCCTGAGCTCAAGTGATTCTCCCGCCTTGGGCCTCCCGGAGTGCTAGGATTACGGATTACAGGTGAGCCACCAAGCCTGGCCCCAGATTCTAAACTTATACTAGCACCAATTCAAGTCTAACGTCTAGACTCTTGTTTAAATCAGATATGGCTGAGATTCAATGTATGATTCATCCTGAGACAAATTTCCCTTCAGCCTGTGAAGTCAAACAAGTTATGTGCTTGTAAAATGCAATGGTGGGACAGGTAAAGGACAGACATTTTCATTATGAAAAAGTGAGATTGGCAAGAAGTAACAGATGCTGAGTAAATCTAAATCACAACAGGATAAACCACATTAAGTCTTAAGGCTTCAGACTAATCTTCTTTGACTCTGGATCTTGCTGCTTGGACACACTAAAATAAGGTTGGGGTCCTCCACAATTCAGGAAGCCCTGCTCCCACGGCTTTTCTGGGCGTAGCTCCCACTTGAAGCCCTCATGCCTGTGGCTGTCCTGGCTGCACTGCATGCAGACAGCTGTAGAGCTCTGGGTCTTGGGGTGGCTCCACTAAGCGTTGCCCTAGTGATGCTCTCTGGCAGATCTGACGGGGCCTTGAGAAAACTTTGGGGCTTAGAGATCTCTTCCAAATGTCCCTAACTCAACTCTCAAATTCTGCCTTCCACAAAGTTTTAGAACATGGACATAATTCAGCCAAGTTTTTTGTTACTTGATATCAGGGATGGTCCTTCCTTCAGTTTCTAGTACGTTGTTTTAAATTTCTATCTGCAACCTCACGAGAATTGTCCATCAACAGTTTTTTATGATCACTGAAGTGATACAGACTATTCAGAGGTTTTCTCTGAAGTTCTTTTCTCCTGAGCCCTCACCATAATTCCCCTCATGCTTCATTCATAGCAAAAAAGGCTTCTAGTCTTTGCTTGAAAAGTCTTCCAGCCTCTGGAAGACAACCCATACCCAATTAAAAGATGCTCTCCTCTAGGGCGGTGCTTGTGGCTCAAAGGAGTAAGGTGCCGGCCGCATATGCCAGAGGTGGTGGGTTCAAATGCAGCCCCAGACAAAAACTGCAAAAAGAAAAATAAAGATGCTTCCCTCTCTTTACATATTACTGTCTTAGTCTGTTTGTGTTACTGTAACAGAATATACAAACTGGTCATTTGTAATGAATACAAATTTATTTTCTCACAGTTCTAAAGACTTGGAAGTATCAAATTCAGTCTCTGAATGCTGTGTCCTCTGAAGGAGTAAACGTTGTGTCCTCCCATGGTAGAAGACGGAAGGGCAGAAAGTGGTGAACTCCCCACCTTCAGTCTTTATATAATGTCCGTAATCTCTTCATGAGATTTACGTAAAGTCCTCATGACCTAAATACCTCCCCAAAGGTCCAGCTCCTATCACTGTTGCATTGTGGATTAAACTTCTAACACATGATTTTGGAATGACATGTTCAGAGCATAGCAACTATTTAGTTCTCTTTGTAATTTATATTCAATTACATAGGTAGTAGGAGGTAGTAGACACGCATAGTTAAAGGTCCTTCTTATCGGGACATGTCAAATGTGTATGTGTACATATAAATATATGCATATATATGAATATGCATGTTTTTATGCAAGTTCATAAACATTTGGTTATATAGATAGCCTCTATGTTTCTTTAGTCTTACAAGCCTGAGGTAAAAAAAAAAAAATATGTCCATACATACATATATACATCTGTGTGCGTATATATATATCACTATATACATATATATTTACATATATAATGACCTCCTTTTCCTTTCATGATCATTTTACAAGTGCCCAATCCAAGCTCTTCTTTCTGAGTGTTCTGCCCCTCCATCAGCCCAAGTCTATTCCTAAATTCTTTGGAGTTGACTAATTTGTGGTGAAATTCTGTGTCTGTCTTTGATGCAGATCACATTTGTGAGATAATCATGTTGTGAGAGCTCTCTCTTTGATCCTTGCCCTTCATACTTCTTCCCAAAGTTGAGAAAAGGACCTTCTTTCTCCAGTTCCTCACAGCAAAACTGAGGACAGGTTACAACTTTTAGCAAACTGTTACTGAAGTTCAGGCACAATGTACATGTAATGGCAGGGGTGATGACTCCGACTACTACCTATTTTAGGAAACGCTGCTACCGTGGGGGCCATGAAGAGACAGAAGAGCACTGACTCTTTGCCTAACCACAATGATTCCTTCATGTGGTTGGAAGTTTCACTCTTTTGTCTGCAGGAACCAGCAGGTGTTACCACACACAGAAATCAAGGCCCAAAAAGAAGACAAAATCCTTCTGTTCCTCTTTCAGAATCAGGTTGACTAACAATGTATTATCTCTCCCCTGCATGTGAAATCTTGTTCTTTGCACAAGGACTAATTCTTCCCCATGGTTTCTATAATGATGATAATAATAATAAAGGCCATAGTATTATGATTCAGTCTTAAGCAACACAAAATGTATGGGACAAGACTGGTCCATTGAAGATTAAACTGTACCAAATGGATTTCTATTCTCTCTGTAGTTTTATTTATATGGAGAGGGGATGAAGAGAGGAGGAAAAGTGTTTACCAAACATGTCCACTGACTGCTACCTTCTCTTGATTATTCAACTTCTTGACTAAGCCTTAAATAGAAATAAGTTTAAAACAAAAATTAAAAAAAAAAATACAATATTTGTCAGTTTTATAGAGCAATGGTTCTGTTAACATTAAGTCAATTTATGTTGCAAACAGAACACTCCACATCACAGCCAGTACTATGTGAATTTTAATTATGTCAAACATTCAGTATTTTCCAAGCATAAAAGTATTATCTAACTTAATAATAATAATTATTTTCACTGAAAGTTAAATCTCACTTTATAATGAACCTAATTACACATACTACAGAATGGTATATTGCTATTTAACAAATGTAGAAATATCATCCCTGGAAAAAAACCTTGTATGAATGAAATACCAGAAGGAAAGGTAATACATGTATGTGAAACATAGGCCAGTGGAGGAACTCAAAAACAAATCTGGGGATACAAAAGGAAAAGGGATATTCACCTAGAAATGCAATTCTGAAGCAAGTCATGCTCAGATAAAAGTATGATTCTATTTATGCTCCGATTATTGTTGTCTACTCATCTTGTTTCTTCACTTTGACTTCTGAATGGATACGTGGCTTCATTCTTGCTGCTCACTTACACTGTGAATAGAGCTGCACAAAAAACAACACTCTTGCTTTGTGGGTCGTGACCCACAGGAACTGTATTAAAGGGCTGCAGCATTAGGAAGGTTGAGAACCACTGCTCTAGCACCTGTAATGCTGATCAGTCTAGCTATTCCTTCCTACTGGGAACAATCTCTATGATAATCAGTCATTAAGAAAAAATCAACTGAACAAAAGGAAAAAAAAGCAAAGGAACAGCAAATAACCATTGAATAACATAACAAATTCATGTGCACATGTGCAGGAAAGTCAATGTGAGGAAATTTCTTAGTATAGTAAAGTTGGAGAGATGGAATGTGAGTTGAAAAATAATTAGAGATTCTTAATGTATAATTTTTGTCTAGTAGGAAATTACAAAAAAAGAGAAAAAAGCATTGAAAAGAAGGAAATGGATGACATAATCTTACTAATTTTCATTCATCTGAAGACTTGTATGCCCATTGAAAAGAACCTACTATGTATGAAACACAAGTTTAAAAAAATGTTGGCCACAAAGTAAATATAAAGTAAATATAATTGGACTCCACTGGTTTGTATAAAGTTGTAAAAGTTAATAGAGGAGATGGAAGTGGATGGACATAGATTATCAAAAACAGACTGGCATTAGTCATGCTATAAGCAAACTCAATTTTTAAAAATTGATATAATGAATAATGTCACTAAGTTTCTGAAGGGAAGAACTAACAACATAGAATTTCAGAAAAAAAAAATTATAACTTGTGAGGACAAAATAAAGATGAATAAGTACAGTGTCTGTCAGTATGCTTTCCATTGAATAAAAATCCCTGAACTAACCTATCTTACACAGAAGGTAATTCCTCTGCTCTCACACTTGTAAAGTCCAGGTGAAGGCTCCTCTCAAGAGGACCTTAATTTAAATGATTGCAGGGAGTAAGAATCCCACTCCAGCTCCAGCCATGTGTCACAGAAATTCAGATTTCTCTACCTGCCTTCCACAGGGCTTCAGCCACATTATCTGGCTGGCTCCCTCCATGGAAGGTGAATTGGCTGGTAAAATGTTATTCATCGAGAGTAAGAAAGAAAGACAAATCTGTTGTAGAATATTGCTCCCCAGTTCTAAGGTTCCGTGATGGCTCCAATCCCATCACTGAACTCTCGCTGTTATCAGGACATAGGCTCTATCCCTGGGCTTACAAGTACAATCAAAATCCACAAAAGAGGGCACCAGAAATGGAATAATATTGGAAATAAGGAATAGATGCTAAGGAGACACAAAAGTCCATTACAAAAAATAAAATGTATTTCTCATGAACACTTCCTGGACACTATTTAGAAATAGAAGAAACCCAAAGAAGCAGGCAGGATAGGATGAAAGATAGACCCTAGCCAATCTAAACATATAATTCAGAAAATCTCAATACCATAGCAATTATGCAAAATCTTTTAAAAAGCAAACCAATTGAATTATGAAATCAAAAGAAGTAGAGTTAGCATGGTTTTGAGCCAAGAATTAAATACAAAATACTTTTTTCTTAAGAAAGCTACCAGTCCACTGGTTAATCAATTCAGAAGGCAGAACAGAGGCAATTGCTACTAATTCTATATAATGTGTTTTTAAATTTATACCATAAAAATAAATATAACAATAACATAATATTTTCTCCTAAGATTTTTTCTCCCTGGAGCTATAGGTGATATTTGTATGTGTTTGAGAGAGAGAGAGAGATTAGAATTAAAGATAAGTATTTCTTGGTTAAGTTCTCTTGGAAAACTCTCCTGAAAGTAAATGTTGTACTTACTCCTTGATATTTTAATTTAATTTTTAAATGACACACTTCTGATTTTCTTAAATATCAGAGTAAAAAACACTATCAAGAAAATAAACACAAAACAGGAACAGGATAGTCAGAATGCAAAGCACAGGTGAAAAAAGATTTTACTAAAGGGACGTTATATGTCTGAGAGACAGCTGTTCTATAAATCAATTTTAATTTTAAAAAAGTGAAAAAAACTGAATAACCATAATCATACATGTGGCTAGATTATGAGTCAAAAGTGGAGACTTTTATATTTTATTTGAACATATTTTCTACTTTTATTTTTCAATTTTTATTTGTGGAGTGAATTGCTTTTATTTTCTTTTATGTTTATATTCATTGCGTGCTTCATAAATTGGACCCTACATACTTATTTCACTATAATGCATTTGTTACATTTGGAAAGGGCATTTTTTTTAGGATAATGATATAGAGAGGGAGAACTCATGGAAATGTATACAGAATTGATAAAGGTTTAAAATTATGGTTTAATTTTTATTGACTGGCCACTATGCTCCATGCTGAGATTCCAGGGTGCACAAGACACAGGCACTGGAATTAGACACTTGAAATCTAGACTGGCAGATTTTGAATAATTATGATAAATTATATCATTTAGATGCTCTACAATATGTTATTGGTACTCCAAATAGAGAGTGATAAATTTTATTTTGGGGAGACTCAAACAAGGAAAGTCATTTACTTAGAGACGGAGAAAAGTTTGTGTGATATTGAAGACAGTGTGAGAGTTTGCTTTTTATGGAGTCAGAGTTCTGAGGTTCTGGAAGTAAAAATGGAGAAAGGAATGTATGAGAGAACTGTTGAAAGGGTTAGGGGCATCATGCTAAGGGGACAAACCAGGCACAGAAAGATAAATACGGCACAATCCCACTCACATGTGGAATCTGAAAAAGTAGGCAGAATTCAGGGGAGCAGAGAGTAGAATGGTGGGTACCAAGGGCTGGGAAGTGGGGGAAATGGGGAGATGCTTCTCAGCTAGTGTGAATTTTCAGCTCTGCAGGATGAATGCACATACATTTTGAAGATCTGATGAACAACGTGGTCACTGTAGTTAACAGCACTGCGTTGAGTACTTTCATTCGTCAAGAGAGTAGTTCTTAAATGTTCTGACCACACACACACACACAAAACGGTGACTATGTGAGGGGATGGATATGTTAATTTGTTGCTTGGGCAGTTGTATAACTTAAATTTACAATTTTTTATTTGCCAATTATAGTTCACCGTAACAGGAAAAAGAAAGGTTAGTGAGGTGACAATCTTATGGGGACAGATTAAATAGATGGCACTGACGAAGACGATTGGGATGACGTGCTGTCACCAATAATCCTTAAGAGTAGAGCAGGTTTTTCCCAGACAAAATTTACATACAACACAGATGGAAGGTCTGGTGTGGTTATGATGTAGAGATTGAGATATTATACCTGCTCTGCAGAAAATGACAATGTGCTTTGTACCTGGTGGTGACACAGGAGAAATAGGCTTTATATGGTAGTGGGGCTGAGACAGGACCTGTAGGGCCTTGATTGTCACTAGGTTGACTGTTTTTGTGTCTGATCAGAAGCTTTTGCTCATGATTTTCACAACTAAACATGATATACTCCACATACCTACGCTCTGACAGCAATAAAATAAAAGAAACTCACGTAAGTATATTTTGGCAATGCGTGTCTTGGGATGGAAGACAGCAGTAACTGAAAGCTAATACATGCAAAGTAGGCATCCTATATTAAGCATTAAAAGGATTGCTACATCATTATACACATTCTGATCCCAAGAAAAAAAAACTTTAAAAAGAGAAATAAGCCATTGTTTTATCACTAGCCTGTTTCTAAAAATAGTAAGAGATTCCAAAAAACATCTAATTTTTGAAAGAATAAATGAAATTGTCAGTGAGGTAGAGAGTAATGAGACCAGCAGGAACAGCCACACACAGAGGACTAACCAAAGAAGGAGGTGCTCACCAGCAAGGAACATGCATTTAATTATTTTATTTGAATTTATATCCCTTAGAATTTCAACATCAGCATATTTGTTTTGCAAAGGAAAAAAGAGAATTAATGTGCCACAGATTTTTACATTTTTATTTTCCATTTGAAACATACATTGCCTGCTTTGACTTTTATAACTCAGTGTACAGATATGCACATACATATTTATAATACGTGTACCTATATCATATTGCTTCCCATATTATATTTCATTGTAATCTTAGATTAAAACATATAAAATGTAAAGATAGAATATCTGTTTACTAATAATCAAAACAATATCTTTAAAATATAGTGACATCTTAATTTTCAATGTATTCTAAGTTTGGCAAGTCTAACTAATTTTTCTGTAAAACATTTAAAAGAATTACAAATTATGAATATGTCCTTTTCATTATTATTATTATTCGAAATCCCTTTGATTACTTTATAATCAAATGTTTTGGAGAACATTTTTTCTCCAAAAGAGGAAAACAATTTATAAATTTTTACCTATAAATCCCTGTTTAAAGTTTTAAATTGTTGATGAAAGTTAGGTCTTATAGATTCCAAGGCATTTATTGTTTATTCTCCTGACATACGGTGATGAAAATTTAGGATCATAAACTTTGCATAAACTTTATTTTACATTACAGCTGCATAAACAGCATCCCTGGATTTTACCAGAGGTTCATAGAATGAAGGTACTACTACTCTGTTAAAGTTATTTTTGTGCCAAATTTTAAATAAAAAAATCAAGAAAATCAAGAACAGGCCAGCATAGAACTGAAAATCCTTCAATTCATTACCCGTGATTTTACCACAAATAATTGTCAATAATTTCCTTCTCAATGACTATACCTCTGAAGAGAAAAACTATAATTACTTGATTGACATTGTCCATATTAAATAAATACCTAAGTTTTGATGTTGTTGTCAAGTCATTGTTCAGATAAACTTTCCAAAAGACAAGATAGAGAATGCAACAACTTTTCACTGACCAATATCCCTGTCAAATATAATGACTCAAATATTATTCATAATTTCTTCATTTCTGTGTTTAAATCTCTGAATCCATTCATATTTTCTTTGCAAGACCTGTAGTTGATTTTGGCACACGTCCACTTGGTTTTTCCCAGTGTCTGCAAAACCATCTGGAAAACTAGAAAACCCACAGACTTGTGGGGACTTTTTGGTTTATGAAATTAGGAATGTCCACAATGAAAATTTTTAAGTCAACTTTCCGAGTCAAAATTTCACCTCTTTGCCAATTTAATTTTCATTTTTTATCCATTTGCAAGTCAATTCTCCATTTTTATAATTTAAACGTGTTAGAGTAATTGGCATATATATGAGAATATATATATATACACCATAAATTTATACATAAAATAAATTATTAACATAATACATAAATGTGATTTCAAAATTTTCTTCCTAAAAAACTTTAGGCAACCAACATCTCTGTTAGATTTTTATAAAATGTCAAAATTGAATTCCTCATCTTTCTAGACTTTAAATGTCTTCCTCTTGTATTGTGAATTATATGCTATCTTCAAAAGAATATTTGACTTTTATTATACCTCCTCCCACCCCCCGCCATTACCTAAATCTAATCATTAGCTACATTTTTTCAAGCTCACACTCAGACATTCAAATAGTTGTGTTTCTTACTGTTGTCACCTAATCTTAAATACTCATAGAATATAGCCCATCTGCTATAAAAACAGACTCCTAGCTCCTATTCCTGTCTCTTATTATACCTTCCCTTGAATTCCATCCTATCTTATCAGTTTCATTGTTTACCTCGGGGCACTTTGCCTCCCAGCTCTTAAACACTTCAGTGACAGTCAGAAGCCAGAACTTCCAGGGACTGCACCTGTAGCGGTAACCCACGTATAGAATTAAGCAGGATGTTTTGAAGCAGCCCAAGGAAAAATCACCACAGGTACTAAATTCAGACAGATTATTTCATGGTTTTTTTTTGCACCAATTCCCCAAACACTAACTACCATGTCTCTTTTTTTTGAGTAAAGATCGATTATTTGCTGCACATTTGTGTTAAATTTACATATAATATTTAATCTTGATATTATAAATCTTTCATTCTTGGGTAAGCCCAGAGTTTAATATTTCTAAGGAAACACGAGAAATTTTCTTTCTTTCTTGTTCTTTTTTTTTTTTTTTTTTCAGTTTTTAGCTGGAGTTGGGTTTGAACCCGCCACCTCTGGCATATGGGGCTGGTGCCCTACTCCTCTGAGCCACAGGCACCTCCCAGAATGGAATGTTCTTCTTCTTATCATCAAATATATAAATCCAAGTATCCCTCAAAACCATACTTCATACGCTAAACTCTATAATTTCTATTGTTCACCAGTATAAATTTCCCCTTCCTCCCAATTTAGAAAGAAAATTGGTCTTTGGAAATTCTACAGTACTTGCTATAGAGTAACTCTCTCTTAGGGACTGTATTTATAGGAGAAATGCCTTATCTCCTTTTCTCAGTACACTTTTTTCCTGAAGTCACTCTTTGCTCTATCTTTTATATTATTTAAATCCCCTTACAGTTTGAGGATACTAAGTAACTATTATACAGGATGAATTTATTCCAGAAAGCTCAACTTTTGTCTCATCTAGAGATGAGATTGCAGAAATTTGTCTAGCTGAGATGAGTAATGTGGCTTGGACTCACGTGCTCAATTTCAATATACTGATGAAGTAATAAATAACATGCTCATTACTGCCCTGCAAAGCCTGTACTATAGCCAGAGTATTGGCATCATGTCAACTAGAATATTAGTTAGTTATCCCTCTACTTTGAAAGGGCTTTGACATTTTGATGAGGCCAAGTCTCCCTGTATGGTCTTTCCCTTCGCCCTCTGCACCTCCCCCTGCCCAATACCTAGAAAATATAGAAAAAATAACTGCTTTTACTACTGACTGATGAAAAGCACAAAAGATTCAAGGACCAATGCTGGAGAATAATTAAATTATGTTCCGAGAAAAATAGATGATTACAACTGAGCTATGATTAGTCCACATTTATAACTAAATGGAAACATGACAGATTGGTGAGCAAACCCACTGTATGTGTCCTTATAAATCTCAATGATTGCTTCTTTGTATTAGAGTCATCAGAGTAGCTGTAAGTTCTGTGTCCCTGGGAACTCAGCTTCTCAAGGCAAATGCAAAAAACTAGATCCCTCATTGACTGTAAGGCAATTCTAGGGAAGATTTCTCATTTCCACGCACTGTGAAAATGTAAGATGTTGACTGCAATTTGTCAATCGTGATGTTTATCTGCTCAGGCACACAAGTACCTTTTATCTTGCCTTGACCACTCCTCATGTCTTTGTCCCCTGCCTTGGGATCACAGAAAATTGGGGGAAGGCTTTCCTCCATTGATCATCATTGCTTTGGAGAAGCATTTCACAGTCAGCTCTGCCCTTCAAAAGGCTCCTATTATTAAAATATCATTTTTATTCTTTTGTCCACCATCATACAATTTATCTAGGGGTAAATTTACACTGTAGGGTAGAAGTTTAAGCACACATCCTACAGAAAGTCTGAATAAAGTCAAGGAAAAGATTTTACACCTTAGCAGCAGAAGATGTGGGGTAAGATGTGCACCTGTTCCCTGTAGCCTGGGCTATGTCATGTTGCCTGTTGGACAGGAGAAGCTATTGCCAAATTATACCTGAAACTAATCTGGTGGTTCTGTGGTTTCAGAGAATGTTTGATAATTCAACAGGGGGAATTTATAGAATTTTAAAATAATCTCATTCATACTTTTAAAATATTCCTATATGATGTGTTTATGTATTGTAACACAAAATGAGTGAAAACTTGAGACATTCGAAAAAGGAAACCTATCTGTGATTTTTTGCCATTAACATTTCATTTCCAAAGAAATGAAATTTCATTCACATTTTTAAAAATCAGTGTTATATAGTGCATCTCATGTTTTTATGGTATCTATTTAAATGTAACTGTTAATATTTCATTACACTTGAGAATAGAATAAATATTTCCTTTTATTGACTAAGAATTGTTTTAAAGAATTGATATCAACAACGTCATTTTAACTTATTTGGAAAATACTTTAAAAACTTTATCAACCCATAATAAAGATTTAACAAAAGCAAAAATCAGAGATGATTTGGTCCATATTCTTCATAATAATATTTTAGGATCTGTTTATATAATGAAGTAATCTCCAGGAAACAAGAACGTTCACCTTTTAGGACACGTACACGCTTTCAAGACATACACAGCAGATTTTCTAACCACTTAGCTAAATTTTGCTACCAAATAGTAAAAGCAAGTCAGTATCTATGCATTTCCTTTTTGAGGGAAAGAGTGTTGTTATGAACTGAGTGTTTGTGTCATCTTTCCCTCCCCTGTACTCAAGTGTTAAAGTCGTAATCTCCAAAGTGATGATATTAGGAGATAGAACCTTTGGGAGGTGCTTAGCCCATGGAGGTAGAACCCAGATAAATGGGATTTGTGCCTTTACTAGACGAAATAGGAAAGCTGCTCTCTCTGCTCTTTTTCCAGGGAGGATATGACTAGAAGGTGGCCCGCTCTGTGCCAGGAAGAGGACCTTCCCCAGGAGGCTATCCATACTGGCACCTTGAGTCTTGGACTTCCAGCTTTCACAACAGCATCCATTATAGCAGCACAAATGGACTTAGGCAAACACGTGCATTTTCTTTGCCTCTTTTTCTACTGAAGTCATCCACTCTGTATTGTTGGTAACAGTGGCAGAGACTAAGGCAGGCATTTGAGAAGAGACGCTAGGCAATAAGATATTTAAAATCTCATTCCATTTTATGTTTCTCCAGTCTGTGCAGACACCTATGCATCTACTTCAAAATAAAAGAGGGAAAAGGAAGATGGGGTAAAACATAGAAAAGGCCTCCCAGCACAGGCACAGTTGCAATCTGGCATTACTACTCTGCACATAGTTATGTTCAGTCTTTCTCTCAAATCTTGTTTTAGAAAGTCCTCAGAGAAAAATCTCTACTGGAAAGTCCAATGCCAGTTGCCTAAGATGGGTAATGCTACCTCCTGGTCACCAACAACCCTTCCACCTTGGTTTACACATTGATATTTTAACCCAAACACATTTTATGCACAGGTAAACTTGCCTTAAAAGAAGTCATTATTGCATAGGGTTTTTTGTACAATCATAAAGCCAGATACCACCCACTAGCTCCCATCTGACCTATGGATCTTCACTAGGAGCCACCCTCATGCCTCCAGAAGGGCACTAGCTTCTCGCTTTGTCACTGTGAATTGGTTTTACATACCAGAGAGTCAATGCTGACCCCGACTTTCTTTACATATGTGGGAATAGAACTTCAATTTTTCTGCTTAAGCTCCCTATTCTTGCATAATAAGCTACCCCAACATTTAGTGGTATAAAAGAACATCAGTCTTATTATATTCCTAGATTCTGTGGGTCAGGATTTGGGAAAGCCACAGTGGGATAAAATTTCTCTGTGCCACAAAATCCTTGCCTGCAATGAATCACATGGCTGGGGTGAGTGGGGGCTGGAAGGATTCTGGCTGTGGGACCCACTTTCCGGATTGCTTTACTCACATGTCAGGCTCCTCCACATAGCCCTTCACAGCCATGGGGACATAGGGTAAACTTCTTACTTGTCTTCCCAGTTGTAACACTGAAAATTCCTGGCAGACAAGGCAGAACCTAGAGAATATTTTAAGAGCTGGCTTTTACCTCTCAGATCATCACTCTGCCCTCTACTCCTCTGGTCAAAGCCATCACGAAGCTCTGTGAATCCAGCTAAGGAGACATAAGAGGCCCTTCTCACCAGGAGAGTGCCAAGGCACTTATGCCATGTTTTGTTTCTTTGTTTATTTATTTATGTATTTATTTTCTGATTCATATAAGGGTACATACTCTCCCCTTCTTGAATTTAATTGTATGTATGTATATTAAGAGGTATATTGTGAGCAGTACTTATTTGCTTTTATTTTGGTCAATTTCTTTCTTCTGATTTTCTTATATATTCTTTTTCTTTTAATACTCCAAAATTCCTTTGGTTCAGTGGTAAATACACTCCACTTTTTTTTATAAATATGCATTTTAAAATTCAAATTCAGTATTAGTACATGTAAAGGCATACACTTTCCTCCTGAGGTTCTAGCCCATAGGTTTTGATTAATATATTTTTATTTCATAAACTTTTTAAAAAATCCATTAAATCAACAAATATTTATTAAATTGCTAAAATATATATACAATGTCTGTGATTTTGTCATAGAGATAAAACAGGAGAGCAAAACATGTATGGTCCCTAGACACACAGAGTTTATGCAAAGGGGGGGGGGAAGACAGTAAACATGATTAATTATAAGCAGAAATTTTGAAAGTAATGATAATATAAATTAAAAGAATAGTAAGTGATAAAATGTCAGGTAGATAATTATTTTAGCTAGGGTCATCAGGTGGAGGCTAAAGCGACTCCATCTTGGATGCTAATTTGCCATGTAGACTTCTGATTAACCTCTGTTCTGGGAAGGCCTTTAAGATTTCTCCTTTATCTATTATTACCTTAAATCCTGACTTTCAGTCAAAACAACCTTGACCATAGATCCTTCCCTGGTCTCTCCCTGTCAGGCTGACTTCAATTATCCTACCATTTTTTTCCCTATGGTATATGAGTTCTAGACGGGGGAAGGACAGTGACAGTGTGTGACATCTACCATCTCCTTTCATCTCGCTGTTTCTATACATGGCTTCTGTTTGTAAATTTCTATTAAATGTTTCTTTCTGAAAAAAAGGATCTGTCAGCCTCTTTGGCCTCTCAGAGGCTTTTTTCCACTTGGGGAGTAGATTTGAATATACCTGCTCACCTTGAAACAGAGCTTTTGAAGAGAAGTCATTAAAATGGATTCCTAAAAAGGAGATAGTCAAATGGTAAGCTCACGTAAAAGTGGTGCTTTCCTGAATTATAATTACTGGTTTACTATTAACCTGATCAAGAGATAAGAGATGGGACACTTGCTACGGCCAAACAAATAGCTATCAGAGGATGGCAGGTAGGAGGACTTGAAAAAGGACAGTGAGAATAAGTTTTCTGGAAAACAATTCCAAAGTACTCAAAGCATACCACAGACTAGGATGAGATAGACTCATCTAGAACATTCCAGTAGAATAGGATATAAGATCCTCATTTCCATAGGATATCTAGAATCCTTGGAAATCCTACAGTGTATCCTACTATATAAAAAAGACACCCCAAATTAATTTCTTGGTGCTTTTACAAACATGTATTTCACACTAGTTATCAAACTTTAGCAAGTATAGAACTACGGAGATTTCCTATTAAAACATATACTTCTGGGTCCCACCTCCAGAGTTTCTAACTCAGTAGGCATACACATTCCACAGGTTTAACCAGAGTTTTTAGGGGCAAATGGTTGAAAAAAACAAAATTTGAAAAGCTTGTGATGATTCATCAAGTGATGAGGCCCTGCTGTCCCAGAGGAGCTGGTTGGTGGACCTTTAGACTGTGTGCTCTCC
This sequence comes from Loris lydekkerianus, assembly GCA_963574355.1. Lineage (NCBI taxonomy): Eukaryota > Metazoa > Chordata > Mammalia > Primates > Lorisidae > Loris > Loris lydekkerianus. Next base: position 13,209 of record CAUYPK010078776.1, on the reverse strand, counting down.
CCCAAGTAGTGACTCTCCAAAGCTACCATACACATAAATGCAGATCTCACCTGCAAGCACTCATAAATTCTCCATTCTCTCAGTTAAATCAGAATTAAGCAACATTTTAAATGACAATTTTTAATGTTAATTTTCAAGGAAGTAATACAGAACCTACAGTTTGACACATGGGTGGGGAACAGACGGGACTAATTTAATGTGAACAGAATCAGCAAGGAACCACTACCAAAATGTGTGTGCATGTGTGTGATCACTTTGTTGTCACCAGTAGAAAAACTTGTTTTTCCATTCATACCATGTAACCGAAAATTTTAAATTGTGTACTGGTGAGGTAAGTTTGCTTATCTATGTATCCAAATTGAGCAAGGAACTGTGATTTGCAAAGAGCAGAGAATGCACTGGTATTTATTTTCATTGAAAGAAGACTATCAGGTTCTACATTTTAATATATGTTCTTCAATCAGTTCCTGTTTTCATGTATCCTTTCCTTAATCAGCTGTATAGTATCACCTGGCTCCCTTTCAGCTAAATAGGACTTTAAATAGGCCCCAGCTATGTTAGAACTGTCAGCAAAAACTTAATATTTGACTTTTAACTCTGATAGATGCTGTGTCTGAGGCAGAGTTTACAAACATTTTGGAAGACAGTCTTCATGCTTTACATCTTGAGTCGGTATGTATAGTATTTTATTTGATGACTAGCTTTCTATTTTATGTCCTCTGATGACATACTTACTTGCTAACTGACTGTCAGATCAGAGTAACCTATTGTAACTGAAAAAGAAAATGCCAGACTTTAACTTAGTTCATATAATTCCAACAGAAAAAATACACATTCACTTAATAGCTATTTGAGTTCATATTGTTGAAATGCTTCAAAGGTACTTTCTCTCTTACAGGAGAACACTGCTAAATTCCTGCTAGGAGCTCACATTTAGCAAGATATAATGCCAGCATTATTTATAACTGGGTTTTTTGCTTTTGTTTTTTTTTTTTTTTCAAAAACCATTCAAGCTACATGATAATAAAAATCACCTTGGAACTCATTCTGCTCTAATTCTTCTATTGAGCAGCATTCAGGCTGAAAGAAAGTAATTTGTAGTTGTCACCACCATGATTAGTAGAGAACGGCTGTGTGTAACATGTGTCATGGAAGAATGTATATGAGGGCTGTTTTTTATAAAACATGACTGAATACTTTCTAGACAGCCTACACACACACATACACACACACACACACACGTGCGCGTGAGCACACATATTATTTTGGGGGTCTTTCCAGAGAAGGAATAAGAGAGAATAGGTTGAATTTTATGGGAGACAAATGCGTGTAGTTATCTAAACCACACTTGCATGTTCTCAATGATATGACACATGCTTAAATGCTCCATTATTTTGAAAGCAAACATAAATAAGAAATAGGTAAGCAAATACATCATTTTAAAACATGTTTGAAAGAGTGCTTTAGGTATATGTCATTTGCTATTTGACTAAAGTTGTTTAACTTTTGCTTTATGTTACTTTTGGCAAAGACCCCTGCATTGAACTACTTCATTTATGTACAGAGCAGAAACAGCATGAGTGCGAGTGCGAGGTGCATCCTGACTGCTGCCTGCTGCCTGTTGCTCTCACGTTGCTCTGTGTTTACCTTGCCTTTCTTTAATGATATATCTTACATTAAAAGAAAAACTGTCATTTCTCTTTTTTTCTAAAAACAAACTACTCTTTTGTTCATAAGAAATAAGGAAGATAAGTACTCAATTTCTACTCCTAAACATGATGATTTCATCAATATAAACTAAAGGTTGAACTGCATAAATATGAATTCTTATGTTGGATTTAATATGTAACTACTTAAAAATTTGATTTCGTTTTCTCCATATGATGATATAAAGTTTATTTACCAACTTAAATTTTGAAATCATTCTAGCTGCTGAGCAGTTTTCACTTTCATCGAGTGTATGTATGTGCTCACCTCAATGAACAATCTATAGCACTGTATTCTTTCCTACTTATATATTAATAATTATAACTCTGTACAGTGGCAGTATCATAACTAATGAGGTTTATCTGAGGCATAATTATTGCTAATTATATGTTAATAATTATATAAAATTAATTATGCAGTTTTTAAAATCAGCATTGCTTTCTACCCTACTAATTATTAGTAATACAACCTACATACAGGAATATTAGTTACATTTTAACCACTTACTATTTTAGACATTGGGTTTTATATTTGAGATGGTGAACAACTACCAAAAATTTCGTATGATACATGTTAAGAATCAGAATTCTGAGCATTTTCATCTGCACTAAACATTGCTGAATGGCTACCCCACATGGCTGTACAAATTCAAGTTCCCTCCAAGTTCCTTTTTATCCTGTCTCTTCTTGCTCTGTGATATTAGTGGATGGCAGCAATTTTACAAAATAAAGCAGTAAAACAGATCAATATACTATTATAAATTGAGATGATTCTGGACCTATATTTAAAAAAAAAAAAAAGAGCAAATGTCATATTTAATGTGGACTATGACCTAAATTTGGTGAAAATACACAGTTTAACAGGGATGTTAGTAAATTACAGGATCTAAGCTGATGCATATCAAACTGCTAGAATCATTTACTTCAGGAACACAACCTTGAAATGTAAGAATACAAAACTAAACTTTTATTTGTAATTATTTGTATTATTTAAAATTATTATAACCAGCAAATACTACTTAGCAATTTAATTGATCTTTGTCAATTAAGAATAAAGAGAAGAGGACAAATACTCTAATATCTTTGTACATAAAATATTTCAAGGGATAGCTCGATTATTTCAAGAACAGTATTTCTAAGACAACCGTGAGAGTTGCCATGTACAGCCACACAGGTTGTGCACTGCACAACTCTAGAGTAGCATCCATGCAGGCGACTCTTTCAACAGCACCTTCCAGAATTGTGCGGTGCACAACCCAAGTGGTAACAGTCTTTAAAAGCGTTATTCCAACTAATAGCAAAGACCCTGAAATGTCTGAGAAATCCTTCCTGCTTGATCAAAATAATAAAATAACAGTCTTACTGGAAGTTCTTAGACACCAGCCTTTTTCTCAGACTAGGTGAAACCAGGGATGGTAGTCCTAAAGAAAATCAGGTCACCACATGCGACTAGATTTCTTATGGGATTGCCAGACATTTTCAGATATGCCTAATTTTCTTTAATTAACTAAAGTTTGATTGAAATTATTTTGCTTTATGTTGGGATTTAATAGCTCCAGTGTTAATGGAAGCCAGATGATAAAGTGGTACCATTAATTTCAAAGCAAAGATTAAAACATAAGGATGCAGAGCATTAACAAGTATAGAATGTATTTGTTAACATAAGAATATTGTTTCTTTCTAAAATGATCAAATTTCTTTTTGTCTGTAAAGAGGATTGTGCATACATAATTATCGACACATTGTCTTATCAGCACAGATACCCAAGAATTCTTCATTCACTATAAAAGCTTAAAGGAAATATTTTTAAAATTTATAAGTGTGATATAAACTTTGAAAAAAATGTATATTCATGTCATAGAAATCCTTAGTATAATATGCTTTGCTAATATTTAGACCTTGACTGACTTTACCAATATAATCCTTTTAATTTGAAAATTTATTAACATTGGCATTAATTTGGGCAGAAACAGTGAATATTTAACTATAAATATTGAAGTCTACCCAGTGTTATATGTGTGAATTTTATGTAAGGATAATAAAGAAAACAAATATGACCACGCCTTCTTTACGTAAATCTACATAATTAAAAGATAATGCTATTTGCTGGCTTCACATTGATCACAGGTGGCTGAAACTTTCTTCATCTTAAATTTAGTACAATATACACTACAAGACATTGTTACAGAGAAAACTAATACTTAAAATGTAGAAAATAAAACTTTCTTTAATGTGAATTTCTTATCAAGAATAAATTTAGAAATCTAGAAAAAACATAGTTTTTCCAGGAACATAGTCATTGTTATGATCGTGTGTTTATGAGGATGACTGAATAATGTCTTATATGTGTGTAAAAACTGAATATATGCATGTACATACACATGTATTCAAAACATGGTAACCGTGGTTTATCATTCATACACTTGTCTTTAAGTTCAAAAGTTTTTCAGAGTTTAAACATATATAGATATACATATATGTGCTAATGTATTATACTTGCAAATGGTTAGTATTCTTCTTTAAATCCATTTCAGTGTAGTTAAGGAATTGTAAGGATTATACTTCTGTTAGTGGCTTGCAGTGTGTAATATACTGAACTACCTAACTGTACAATAATACGTATTCACCTACGATTTGAGAGAACACTTTTGAAAAGTTTACTAAGAAAAAAAAATTAAGTTAGCCTTCCTGAGAAAAGTCAACTTTTTGAAGTAGAATGAATGATGGAAGAATGGTATTTGATAGTGAGTCAAAAGGAGGTGGGCTGAGAGTGACATCAAAACCAATCTTATCAAAAAGAAGGGAGTGGGTCTTAAATTTGACATCAAGGGGGTTTGATATGATGCCAAGAGAGAGTCAAAGCCACTGATGTGACTTTAGTGATAAAACTTGGGAAAAGGAAATCCTCTCCTTAGAGCCATGCGAGTAATTTTTGAGAGTTTCCTTAAATTGTTTCCACCTCTCCCCATTAAGTGTCTCTGTTACTGCCCCACCCTATTGGATCCTGCCATTACCATCCCTTGGTAACTTTCCACCTCATTAGATTTCAAAACTTACACATAAGGTCTGCATTTTGACACTTAGAATTCTCCCAACAAAGGCCCATTCCCATGAAAAGAAAAACAGAAGGAATTAAAAGTCAAAGTTTTGCCAATTCCTCATAAAACGTGTTGCTTGTTTTTTTGTTAGATTGCCTTGGGAAGGTCTTGGGAAGAGGGGCTCCTGCTGATTTTCGTGTACAGGGCACCCTCAGTTGGTGCATATTGCATGATTCCTCCTCAGTTAAGAATAGTGACATTCATTTGGAAAAAGTGACTCTACAGTTACCACAGTTCACTCTGCTTTCTGATTGCCCTCAGCTTGTACGTTGCATAGGACTCCAATTTTCCTTTATCCCGGTCAATTAATCTTTCTAAAACACCAATATAAATGATTTTTTGCTAAGTCTCAACAGTGGTATGCTAATGTGTTCATTTCTTGCTTTGCAGCTGTAATTCATTTAAACCAGAGAGAAATACTTATGAGATTTATAAATTAGGTTTCTAATATATTATCACCATCTTTCAAAAGCAGAGATTACATCAATTTTAGTTAATCTGATAGTTTTTTTAATTCTGTCTCTGAAGCCCATGACTCATTATTCGTGAAATTCCATTTTATAGATTAAATTGTATTATTTCACTCCAAATTCTATCCATTTCCTCTCCATTTTATCCAATGTAGTAATAAGTTGACTTTTGCTAGCTTTTTCTTATTCAATTTTATTGAATCTAATGGATTTAGTTATGGTAATCATTTAAGAAATTTTTTCTATTATATGAATTAATCCAATGTGTTACAAAATTCTATGTGGCCGTCAATAGTATATCTCTGAACATATTTCTTAATATTGTGGAAAATAATAAGTTCCACAATACTTTTCCTGTGGAAAATGTTTTCTCCTAGGTTTTAATAGCTTTCAGAAATCTTTTACAGACTAAAAATGTTGTAAACTAAAAACAAATTCTGCTCTGATCTGAAATAGCTTTGGCCACTTCATAACCCGTGTGTGGAAAGAATGTTATTAGTGGCACTTTAAAAATGAGTTAGAGTTGAAAACAATTAGTATTAACAATTTATGCAAACCATACTAGCTGTACCTGCTTTCTTATGCTGTTGTCTAGTGCTTACTTTCTTTTATCTGCATTGCTTGAACCAAAGGATCTCAAATAATATCATAATTTATAATTACTTTATACATTTCTAAAGTGCATATATCTAGTCCTATGCTTAGAAATTTCTAAATTGTTAGCTCTATTTTGAAATCTATTGTTTTAGTGAGAATTGTGATTTATTTTAAATGCAAATTGTCTGTAGACTACTCATGAAGCTATACTATTTGGGGGTATATCTTCATGGAATTATCACATACATATATTTTCTATTTTTTCCCCTGCTAGAATATAAGCTACATGAGATATGTGGTCGAGGAGTTACTTTGTTAATGCTTAATACTCGGTCCTCATAACATAGGGCCTGATGTATTCTAGGCGCTCCATAAATCATTGCTAAAAAAATAATAAGGTGAATGATAAATAAAATATGGCTGAATCTATCCATTTCCCACTTTGCTATTGACAATAGCTCCGGGGGGAGGTCCTTTTGTTTGCAGTTCCCTGATGCAGAGTGATTTCTTCGTAACACTTCGAAATGTTATGAAGTGTTTTTCTTGGTAAAATTTCCCATAACAGTTGCCTGATCTATCATTTCTAACAATGGTATCATCATTCAAATAGGACTAGCATTAGTATTACTGTGATATTCCCCAGGGAAAATGAACAGAAAAATGAAACAGAAAAACCACCCAATTTCTATGATATCCTTAAAAATACTTTTTACACTTGCATTTCTTTTCTATACAATTTATTCATAGAATGTATGGAAGAGGTAGAGTACACAAGGAGCTATTGTGAAGGACTGAATTAGAAAATTCTCACCAAAAGCCTTTTATAAGAACTATCCGCCCTTGGTATATGTTTGATGGTTAAAAGATGCCAGTTTTTACCACTGTCCAGTGGTTGGATTTTCCTTTTCCAAAATCTACCACCAAGTTTGGGTATATAATTCCTTGAGTTCAGTGAAAAATAAAATGCAGGGCCCCATCCAGGGGAGAGGAAGTAAATCTTTACTTCTTAAAGGTCTGCCACCTTAACTTTTGTGACAAGGACAATTCCCAAGAGATTTCTTGGGATTTGGGTTGGGGTGGGTGAGAATCTGCTAAGTTGCCCACCACATGCATGATGCAGCTGGGGTACTCATGAACCTCACTTGACTTTTTTCAGGACCACCCCACTTGGGGGCGGAGGGTAAAGGCACAACTATGGGACTATGCTGGCTGGAGGCTGGCAGTGGGCAGAGGGAGGCCAGCTGGGAAACAAGCGCTTCAAAAGATGAAGAGTAGGCAATCAGGAATTTAAGGAAAGACAAAGACTGGGCCCACAAAGGAGCTGAAGCTCTAAGCCAGTGTTTTTCAACCTTTTCTAATTTCACTGCACACTTGAGCCTATGGTTATGCTTCTGTGGCACACTTAAATTATGTTGATTAAAAAAAAGAGACAATAAAAAAATATATCCTGACTGTACCTTGAACTTCTTTCAAATATAATTTAATTAATGATCTTTAAAAATTTTTGTATCATATCTAAGATCTTCTCACAGCATGTTGGTTGAAAATCACTGCTATAAACCCTCAGTAGGTGTCTCACTGTCTCATTGGTCTTTACTTGTACAACACAGACACAGATGTAAAGTTATTTAGAATGTCTTTGCTCAGGTGGAAATGTCAGAAGATGCAAGTCCAGGAACGGGGCTCTTCTGAGCACTGTGTGCCTGCCCTAGTCACACAGGCCACATGTCCAGGAAGCTGTCTCTATCTACCAACCAAAGGGCAGAGTTTCCTACTGTCTTAGTTGGCTTTGTATTGCTATAACAGAATGCCTGAGTCTGGGTAATTTATAAAGAAAGAAAGTCTATTTGGCTCACAATTCTGGGGGCTGAAATGTTCAAGATTGTGCAGCTGCATCTGGTGAAGGAATCAGGCTGCTCCAACTCATGTGGAAGATGGAAAGGGGGGAGACACACACAAAGAGATCACACAGAAAGAGGGGGAGCAGGAAAAAGACCCCGAGGAAGAACCCAGAGTCTCTTTAACAATGCACATATGTGGGAACTAATCCAGTCCTTTGAGAGTGAGACCTCACCCCTAGGGCAGGAAATGAATCCATTTATGAGGGACCCACCTGTTCCCACCAGGCCCCACTCCCAGCATCACCACATTGAGGATCAGATCACATTTAAACCATAGAACCTATAGTCCACTTGGGTCCCAAGAGTGCCCTTTAACCACTCAGAGGAAGATTTTTATCCAGGGAAGGTTGTGTGCAGTGTCAACCTGTGTGTTTGTGCACATGAAGGTCGCTTGTGGGAAGTACCAACCGCAACCCGTGCCTTCTCCTGCTCACGTCACATGCATGAGTTTCCTTCCACCTATACTTCATATTCTAAGCAGCAACAATATCAAACTAGGTTGTCATCACTGACATAAAGGAACTATTCTTGAACATATTTAAATGTATTTATATTATCCCTAAAAAAGAAACTCTGAGGTTTCATTATAACCTACATTCCAATCAGATAAGTATTTAATCATCTGTTTCTGTCACAAATCCACCTTAATATCCTCACAAACTAAGACTTGAATAGAATTTTAATCACTGCTAAAATATTTTTCCTTGTCACTCTTATGTAATAGCAATCCTATGTCTTTTGGTAATCAGATCATTTATCAACATATACTGTTTAGGTGGAGAACTATCCCTATCAAAGCTTGAGCTAATTTAGATGTCTTCTCTTCTTTAGACTCCACTGAAGGGTAGTAGATTCTGGGTTATGCAACAAAAAGGGCCACGTTGCCATTCCTACATATGCTTAATGCTAACCCGTAACCAAAAATTTGCCAACAATAGTTACTGGTTTTACTTTATCTTATTACTATAATTTAAAAAAAAAGGAACCAATGAAATTGGAAAAAGGAAAAACAAACAGAAAATTAATGAACAAGAAGCTGTTTTTTGAAAAGATTGATAAAATTGACAAACCTCTTGCAGAGCTGATGAAAAAGAGAACACCCCTATTGCCAGTGTGAAAACTGCATTGGAGGATGTCACCACAGATCCTGCAGACACTGAAAGGATAATAAGGAACTACTGTGAACAACTTTACAAACAAACATTTGACAACTTAGATAAGTTGGACCAATTTCTTAAAAAACAGGAACTATTAAAAATTAGCCAATCATAGAATCTCCACCCCAAGATCCCTCATGAATATAATGCAAAAATTCCTTCCAAAATTGAAGCAGATACATTTTATGAATCAATAAAAAGAATTATACACTGTGACCAAATGACCTTTATTTCAGGAATCCAAGGCCAGTTCAATATTCAAAACTCCATCAATGCAATCCACACTATAAAAAAAAAAAAAAGAAAAAAGAAAAGAAAAAATTCATAACAGTGTTTTTTAAATCCATTTCAATGCAGCACTTTTCTCAGATGAGTTTGTCAGCTTAAATGCCTATCAGAACATATGAAATAATAATTTTAAAAAGTGACAACAACAAATGATGGTGAGAATTCAGAAAACCTGAATATTTGCACATGGGTGTGTGGGACTGTAAGATGGTACAGCAAATATAGACAACACTTTGGAAATTGCTTTAAAAAACTAAACTTAAAACTACAAGTTGACTGAGGAATTGCTCTACTGAGTATTTCTCCTAGAGAAATGAACATTTGTGTTCTTGCAGAACCATGTACAAAAATGTTTACAGCAGTTTTATTCATAATAGACAGAAACTGGAAGCATAAATGGTGTCACAGCCATAACATGGAATTCAACTAAGGAAAAAAATTGGAAATAACTATTGATAAAAAGTCAACCTGTTTGTATCTCTGAAGAAATATGCCATGTGAAAAAAAAAAAAAAGAAAAAGCTAATCAGAAAAGATCGCATGCTGTATCACATATAACATTTCTATGATATTCTTGAAATATCAAAATTTTAGAAATAGTGATTTGACTTATGGTTGCCTGAGATTAAGGTGGAAGAGAGGAGGGCAGGACAAAGTAATTGCCCACAAAAGGGCAACGTGAGTGCTCCCTTGATAATGAGAGTGTTCTATGTCTTGGGGGCACCAACCCCATCACCCAATACTTACACTGCATGTAGCTTTGCATGATATTATCCTTCAGGGGAAGGATAAATTCAGGTAAAGAGAATTCAGGAGCTCTCTAATGTTTCTTACAATTGAATATGAATCTATAATTATCTCAAAATAAAGTGTTTAATAAAAAAAATCATGCTGCTTTGCATGAAAACGTGTTACGATAGTCAGCAACTGTAGCTTTTGTTAAAGTTATAGAAAAAATAGATGATGTTTACAGAGATTTGAAAATTACCACTAGTGTACGGTGTTATCAGAGGAGTCAGCCTCACTCTGCATATCCCTTTCCATTTTAAAGAATAAAAGTGTGATTATTGCACCATTTTTAATAGGCCATATTTACATCTTTCATCTATTGTATTTTCTAGGTCACATTTAATTTTAATATGAGATGTTTTAAACATATAGTCAAGATTTGGGGGCGGAGACAAGATGGATGACTGAAGCCAGCTTTCCACAGAGGCTACTGTCCAGGAGAGTTAAAGGACAGAAATTTAGCAAGTGACCTGGTAGATTAGAGCTGCACTAAGAGAGAAGGTTGAAGAACACACATCAACCCTGCTGAGGAGAGCTATGACCCCAAGGATACAAACAAAAGGTACAAAATCCATCACCAAGTGTACAAGAGTCCCCTCCTCCATGAGAACTGCTCGAGTACTCCATAAACAAAGGAGCAGAGTTCAAAAGTCCTCCCATTATACTTCACAGGAGAGACCCTCTAAAAACTGGACCTACTTCCCCTACTAGGGTGCCATGGCACTCTCCTGCTAGGCATAAAACTGTGTAAAACTGTATATGTTCTCTACCTGCAATTCTGAGCTCCTAGCACTCACCTCCACTCTCACTCTGTCTGGAGGTCTGTCCCCCAGGAGTCCAGAATCTTGGCTGATTTCTCAAGGAGTGTGGATAGGGCCTGGACTCCAGCTAGTCAATACTAATTCTGTGGCATGGGAGTGAAGAGAGGATGGTTGGCTGAGAGGGAACCACACCGGAGCGGCGGTGCCCTGAGGCACAGAGCAGCAGCCATTTTGGCAATAATAGGGCTCACCCCTGAATATACTGGAGTCACACCCCGTGTCTCCCTGGGCAACCAGAGGAGGCCAGGCATCTTCTCAGATGACAACCACTGGTGGAACAGATCTGGGATGGAAACGCAGGCCCTGTGAGTAAAGGGGTTGCCTGAGGCGGTACTGGCCTAGGTGGAGCACGGGGACTAGAAAACACACACGCAGAGCCAGGAGATTCCCAGGGCAGGATTGACCCAGAGGACCGCATTACTGAGCCTAACACACACCCAACCCCCAGGGGGCCATCAGCTTAAACAAAGGAGTGCAGGCAGAGGATGGAACTGACAGGTAACCATGCTGTGAATACAAATTACAGCTGAGATCATATAGAGGCACAGAGAGGGCCTATAGCACAGGTTCTGGGAACTCAAAACAGCTTCTCTTCTGCAGGGGAATTTAGCAGGGACAAAAACAAATTCCCAAAAAGTTGTTCTGTTCTGTCAGTAACATCAGTCAGGGGTGGGGCTGGAACTGAGTGAATAGCCCCAGTCTCCTGAGGTTGTCAGGCCTCACCTCCCCCTGATGGATAGTGGCAGAGAGCAGTGGCCTGGCTAAGCAGACATATATCTCCTTGTGATTCAGGGAGGTACAAATGCCTGGAGTACCTGCTCATTGGAGGCAACTGGGTCACAGCCCTGCAAGGTTATCAGTGACTCGGAGTGACAGAGGTGCAAGGTGGGGAAGGAGGCATCAACCTTCCAAGACTAATCTATTTGCTGTGTGGGTCCTCCTGACCTCACAGAGCACCGGAGTAAGTCATAGTTGAGTTGTCAGAAGACCACTGAGATCTTGTTGCCAGAGACACTTTAAACTCTCTCACCTGAGACAGGTGCTGACTGAAACAATTGATTTGGAACTTTTGAACTGAGCCAATCACCCGAGGACTATCCAAATGGTGCCTTGGTGTGTGGTTATAGGAAGGTTTGATTTTCCTTTTCCAATTGTTACCTGTGGGTGGCAGGGTGACGTAATTACTGGTATTTCTCCACAGTTGAGACTTCAACCCAGAGTAACTGTTTCACTAGGATAGGACAGAGACCAGGTGAAAACAAGACAGAGCCACTTAGCCCCACCACACCAAACAAGTCTCCAGTTTCTAAGACCGTAACACTGTATGGGTCCTTGGCAAAGCTCCAGGGGAAAAATCAAATGGTGTAAAATAATCATGGGATGGAATCAGTGGAAAAACTCTGGTAACATGAATAACCAGAGTAGATAATTCCCCCCAAGGAAAGATATGGCAGATGTAACTGAAGATCCCATCTATAAACAGCTGGCAGAGATATCAGAAATCAAATTTAGAATTTGGATTGCAAACAAGATTAATAGAATGGAGGAAAATTTGGAATTAGAAATTTGAGGAGCAATTCAAAAGTTGTCTCAAGAATTCAACAAATTTAAACACAAAACCACCAAAGATTTTGACACACTAAAGCAAGAATTTTCAGTCTTCAAGGATCTGAAAAATACAGTAGAATCCCTCAGTAACCGAGTGGAATAAGCAGAAGACAGGATTTCTGACATTGAAGACAAAGCTTTTGAATGCTCCCAAACTCTCAAAGAGGAAGAGAAATGGAGAGCAAAAATGGATCATTCTCTCAGAGAGCTCCGGGATAATTTGGACAAGGCTAATTAATATCTGCCTCATTGGAATCCCTGAAAGCAATTAAGTGGCCTCGAAAGGCACAGAGGCTGTTCTCCATGAAATTATGAAAGAGAATTTCCCAAACATGCCAAGAGATTCTGAAATTCAGATAGCAGAAAGTTTCAGAACCCCAGCATGACTCAACCCAAATAAGACAAACCCCAGGCTCATTATAATTAACTTCACTAAAGTTAATATGAAGGAGAAAATTCTGAAAGCAGCCAGATGTAAGAAAATCATTACCTACAAAGGGAAGAATATTAGAATGACTGCAGATCTCTCTGCTGAAACTCTTCAAGATAGAAGAGGGTGGTCATCAACTTTTAATCTCCTAAAACAAAATAACTTTCAACCCCAGATCCTGTATCCAGCTAAACTGAGTTTAATTTATGATGGAGAAATTAAATACTTTAATTTAATTTACATGTTGAAGAAATTTGCCATAACCAAACCAGCTCTTCAGAATATTCTCAGATCTATCCTCCACAATGAACAGCCCAATCCGCTACCACAAAAGTAAACTCACTC